>OMNN01027026.1:9811-20753 GCA_900302755.1 Chromis chromis
CAACAAATAAACAGTGGGTGCTACTATTGATGCACAGTAAAGATATTTTGTTGTTGATGGTTTTGTGATGTACTTTTAAGTTGTAATATAAATTCCTCAGGTTTTACCATTAGCAGTTCATCTATTTATTATTTAATACTTATAATTAATTGGTTTATTTAACTTTTCTCTGCAGGGAAAATGCTAACAGAGGTTTTTTTGTATGTTTTTTGCAAAATTGTAATAATGAGTATAATTTATTGATTCATACAGACAAACAGGAAGTAATCGAATAATAAAGTGTCCTTAGTTGTAAAGCAAAAGTTCTTTATGGAAGCAAATGCTTCATGTTCTCCCATAGGTAAGTTGATTGAATACTTGAAATCAAATGCAATCCAACAGCTCTGCCATAAATCCTACTTTGGCGAAGCTTCTCCATTTTCTGTTTTCGTTCTGAAAAAGGTGACCCTTCTACTTTATGTTTATACTGGGGTCATAGTAGATGGTGGAGGTGGTGTACTGGAGTGCATTACATTTAAAAAGTGTCTCTAGTATTTTGTCAACCCAATAAACATACATGAGGGAGGCAATATGTTTGGAACACTTTTAAATGTAATGCACTCAAATTCACCACCACCTATTGTGGCCTCAATGATAAACATAAAGTGGAATTATGACCTTATAGACAATGTCAACAAAATCAAAAAATGAGAAGCTTTGTAAAAGTAGGATTTATGGCAGAGGTGCACAAAATACGTGGACTGATTGTGCAGTATATATGACATGAGAGACACCTAGTGGACATAATATGTCTGAGCTTATTGGACTAATTGTGTTGATTGACTCTGTAATTCAAAGATCTAGTGAGGTGTTTGGTGAAAATAAAAGTGTATGAAACAATAAAAACTGGAAAACTACAGTGAGAGTGTTTTAATTGATCTTAAGTCGGTTGTCATTTAGAGTTTAATAATACTGCATACATACTTTTTCTGTTTTATTTTAATTTATTCAAACTCATGGATTTAAAAAAAAGTTGAGACTAAATAGTTGTAGATCAAATGTAAAGCAAGAAATTAAAGCGTAAGTAAACATACATTTAACCAAACTAAGGTACTTATGTTAAACAAGCCTGACCGGTAATGAGAACTTGTGTTCTCCCATCTCTAGCAATGATTTATTGATGAGGGGCGTCACACATGCTTGCAGATAAGAAAGTAAAACATGCTGGGTCAAGACACGAGGCCTGCAAATATCTCTCCCTGTCAGGCTTCACTTTTGTAGTAGTTGTAGGATCCATTTTTAAACTGAAAACTGCCGTGATATACATGGTCTTTTCACATTTATGTAACATTTTGTTCACGACTTTCCCCTCACTATAATCACCACTTGCCCAACCCTAACTCTTCCTTGAACCTTAAACCACTTCTTCACTGTAAAACTTTATGATTTACGTTATGGTGATTTGATTTTTGTCCTCGAAATCTCCCCCTGCAATGTAAATGTGTCAACAGATTTATGTCCTCACAGTATGAAAGTCTCCTAACAGCTCCATAAACAGGCCTGTGGTTTATTCTGTCATTAGCTTTAACTATCAACCCCAACCCTTTGTTCTCTGCCAAACAGGTTGAGCAGAGGTGCTCTGGAGAACTGGATGTTCTACATAATTGGCTTTGTAGCTTTTGTTGTAGTCCTTGTTTCAGTTCTTGATTGATTCCCACATTAGAGTACACGACTATAACACTATAGAAAGATTTATTCACCCCGTTGTGACACATTTGTCAGCTTTAACAATATATCTATTAATGTTTATGTTAAAGTAAGACTCTGTAGCTTATGAAGGAAGAACAAAGTCCTCCTCTTAGTGCGACCAGTAGCCTCTGGTGGCTTTACTTCAAGAATTACAGATATTGACTGCTGATTTCCTGACTCCAGGGGCTTTTTTTTTTAATAATCTTGGACAGTTTGTTTAATACTTCACCTGACTAATATAAAGACAAACTGAGACTCAAGTGTCAATGTTCAATTCAATTCAATTCAATTTTATTTATATAGCGCATATTTACAACACATGTCATCGCATAGCGCTTATCATCATAAGGTAATGTTCTGTTTACCTATTTATTTAGCCTTTCTTTGTGAGGTATTAATTTCTTTATCTACTTTGTCTATTATGAACTTTAATTTCTTAAGTGATGTGTTTTATTTTTCAGTGCAACAGTGGTTTGATTTAGGTTATTTACTGACTGAAGGAAATATAAGATATTTTTAAAAAACTATTGAAGAGACATAATGATGCTGAAAATAACTGGCAGTTTATTGAGAATGAAAATAATTGTCAGGGGCAAATGTAACTGAAAAGCTCATTTTCCCATAGTTATTTCTTTTTATATAATTTATTGTAATTACTCTTCATCTATAGACAGATTTATTGACATTATTCCTACTGTTTTACAGTGTTTCATCCTAATCATTTACTTTACAGTGCATTGTTAACATTGAAATTGAAGTTAGTTTTATTCATGACATTTATCCTTCTTGATTTTTATAGTTGAAGTTGTTTTGCTATTATTTAAAGCCATTTTGTGTCTATTTGCTTATTTATTTCCAACACATAACATTAAGATAAATGTTGGTAAGATCATATGGTTTTGAACTGGGCTGCGCATCAGTGAAATGTTTTCTTTTGCTTTGTGTTCTTTACCTTTAACTTTATATGTTTAATAATGAGTAAATCTGTGCTGGAATGTATACACATTGTATTTTTTTTAGGTGTTTGTACTTTATATGAGTTTTTTTTGTTTGTTTGTTTTTTAAATCATGCTACTTTATACATCTTCTGTAGAACATTTCAGAAGGAAATATTATACTTTTTACTCCTTTGCAAATTAAGATTTTAGCATTCAAATGAAGAGTTCATTATACTTCATTATAGATTAAACTACACTTCTCTTTTTGGTTCTTAAAGACCTTTTACATCTGAAGCTCTGAACGCCATATGAACAGGACATGACTGTACAAAGTGATCCCCTTCAGAGGGTTACAGTATTTACATCCGCTGTTGCCGTCTTTTGCCTGTTTGCACAACTCTTCTTCTTCCTCTCTTTTTGTTGTACATTGTGGAGTGTCTTAATTTGTCCTGTGTGATTTGATGTCTTGGAGAGGCCGAAGACAAATTTCCACCACGGTGGACAATAAAGTTATCTTATTATCTTATCTTATCTTATTATTATCTCATTCAAGAGGCTCCTTCACTTTTGACTGACTGATGAGGAGTCCCAGATGTATACTGATACCCCTAAATTTCATGGCTAATAGCCCATAATGATTAATTAACTCAAGACCCTCATGCATCTAAAGAATGAGGGACACTCCTTTGAAGACAGCAATGCTCACATTCTGGACAGACCATACCGAGGATTGGTTTGAGAGAGAAGTGAAGGAAACCAGAAACGTTGGTTCACTACACCAGGTATCAGTAACTAATGCAATAATAAATGTAATCTATTTCTCTCTCTCGAGACAACGTTAACAGGAGCTGAAGTTTAGTTTGTTGCTTCCAGCTGTTTGCAGTAATCTTTCCTCTGAGTTTATCAAACACCAGCAGCATCAGCAGCAGCAGGATCCATATGAGCATCTCCAAAGGAAGATATTTATGTACATTAACCCATGTGAAACAATGGAACTGCTTTGGTAACTACATTAACTGCTTATGACTATAAATTATCCCCAGAATGGAGACAGGATCTATCTCGGTAAGGACCAATGTTAAGTCACACTGTGTTCTTTTATTCACATCAGGCAAGTGAGCTGCTCCATCACAATTGTCAGGATATTTTTATTTTACTGTTCATATAGTAGTAGACTATCATCGCACATGGGCAGAATGTTCAGTGTTTAGGAATTCACAAATGTACTATTTATTAGGTATTTGAAGCATTTGATAAGTTTGCTATCACTTCAGAATTAGTTTTTGTTATTTCATTAGTGTGTATTATGCATCACTTGACAGCATCCAATCTAGCATCAGTGTCAAATACTGTACCGAGGCAGTTTCCAACACTGTGTTGATACGTTTGAATAAGCCAGGAGGAACATCGTCAGAGAAGTGATACATATTTCTTGTCTAAAAATTGCTTATGTTTAAATAGAACAGTCATCTTTAAACAGACGAGAAGGTCTACAGCACCACTTATCAGGTACTTATAACACAGTCTTGAGTTTTCTCCCCAGAGAGTTTGACAACCATTCACACCTTTAAGCATATGAGTCATGGGTTGTTAATCAGCCATTAGCAATGGGATTTTGGGGTAACAATATACTGTATATGTGGGACTCCCCATTTAGAAGCAAAGAAGCCTCTTGAATGAGAGGTAAAACATCTTCAAGAACCAGAAGGAGAAGTCCAGCTTTTTTATACTGAAGCTCTGCAGATTAATGTACAGTGAAACGCATAAATAATTGCAATTTACAGAAAATTCAACCAGCTACAACAGTATGAATACTAATAGTATTAGTAATACTAATCTGATCATATAGGCTTTTCTTTTAAATGTACAGTATACATTATATACTTATTTTTTTATTTTCCTTGCAAAATGTAAATTTTTTATTTTATATATTACATATATTTTTTTTATGCTGATACTTTTATGTTTATAATTTTAGGACATATTTTTCTACTTATGTTTATCTTTTATTTTTTAGCTCCTTAAATTTCTAAGATTTGAATGGGCACAATAAACTATTGGATTATTTTCCCTAATTATATTTCTATATCTGTGCTTATGAAGAAAAACAGTAAAGGATCTAGAATCAGGAACTATTATTTTCCAGTGTGATATTTTGCACATCTGCATGCAGGACTGTGCTTCCCCTTTAACTCTTTGCAGGACCACACTTCCGCATCTGAAGCCCCGCCCCCCTGCCTCCACATAAAGCCCGGTCTGCTCAGCGGGTCTCGTGACTTTACCGCTTCTACCAACATGCTAGCTCTAGTAAAGTTTGCGGTGCTGGTGCTGACTCTGGGCTGGTGTCAGGGTCACCAGCCCAACGTGGTGCCGGATGATGTGGAGTATGTGGAGCCCGAATTCGAGCCCTCTAAATACGGCTCTCTGTGGCCTCTGCCGCAGAAAGTGAAAATCTCCCAGGATTCATTCAAGTTGACGAGCTCCGGCTTCAGGATCGTTGACGGCAAAGATTCATCGGCTGGTCCGAGCTGCAACATCCTGCAGAATGCCTACAGGAGGTGTGTGGGGCTCAGTTTGTTCCTATGTGTTTGTATGTTTGTTTTCTGTTTGGTTGAAATCACAGCGCCGTGCTGCGTTTAGGGACTAGTTTCAGCCCTGTATTTCTCTCTACAGGTACTATGAGTACATGTTTGGCGGCGCTAAAATGCAGGGGGCGGGCAGGAACAGGAGGAAGGGCCCCTCAGAGCTGACAGAGCTGCGGGTCTACATCACATCAGCTGACTCTGAATGTGACGGTTATCCCTCTGTGAAGTCCGACGAGTCATGTGAGTCTCTGCTCTTCCTGGTTGGCTTCTATTCATGAAGTTTATTGTGCTGCTTCTGTGTTGGCTTCAATGGAACTAAGTGAAGCTACTCTACTGGTGCTATAAAAGCTTTAGTTACCATTTATCTTACAAAAACATGAAATGAGCCCACAAATATGATGCATGTCAACAATTGACCTAGTCAACACTATATGAAGTAGGTCAAACTAACAGTAAAATGGTCTTTGCATCTGAATGCACCACTTATATTTATCCTGTAATGTAATAGGAATATAGAAAAGTAGACATAGTAGCAGTCAAAAGGACATTTTTTGCATTATGAGCACTTCTGATGGATTTACTTCTGCAATTTACTGCAACTACATTCTGTTACCAATATAATAATAATAATATAACTTTTATTGATCCCCTTGGGGAAATTCCTTCTCTGCATTTGACCCATCCTATTCAAAGTTAACCTTAACTATACTCGGAGCAGTGGGCTGCAGCGGTGCAGCGCCCGGGGAGCAGTCAGGGGTTAAGGGCCTTGCTCAAGGGCCCACAGTGGTGGTGAATGGGACAAGCGGTCGCTTTCACTTTCCCACCTCCACCTCTTGTCAATCTGGGGGCTCGGACCGGCGACCCACTGGATACAAGTTCGCTTCACAAACCACTAGGCCACCAAAATGATCTGATAGTTTGTCCACCACTGCTTCTACAAAAATGAAAGTTGCACACTCATCTACAGTCCTCTGCTGATTAAATATGATATTCATCTGTTTCTAATTTTCAGTTCCTTTGTGGTTTAAAGTGCAACCCAGTACAAAAAACTACTGTATGATATACAGTGGTGGAAAATAACTAACATTTAAATCATTTACTAAAGTACACAGTGAGCAGCTGTAGTTGGTTTCAAATTATGGTCTTACATTAAAAAACATGTTTATCTCATGAAACGCAGCTCATTTTGACTGTTTCTCTCAGTTCCGGAATAATCTTAACATTTGCCAAACCTAGTATAACCAAGTCATTTCTCTCAACAGTTAGTACAAACGACACCAGACAATGGTCTACCTGTAAAAGCTTGTAACTGGCACAGAATCCTTAGTTTATCTCTTACAAGTGAGTATTGGGTCAGTCAGCACATCGGTGGTCATCGTAAACAAGTCCTTGCATCATTGTTTACATACAAGATAGTCAAAATGCTTAGTCATGTACAGGAACAGGAAACTCACTAGCTGCAAAATGTGAAAAATTAAGGGTAAAAATAGCGGTGACATTTTTTTTAACCAGTTTTGTTAATTGAGTTTTATTTTCTCAAACATAATAGACAGTTTTGTTTTTCAAATGGTCAAAAATAACAGAAAAATACAAAGACTTCTGTCAAATATTAGTCTCATAAACCTGTCTTTACTGTATGAAGACCAGCAATGCTTACTGTTGTGTGTAATCACTTCCTAATGGGACATTCCGAATCAGAAAAAAACCCAGCTATGCTTTTGATGACAAACCTTTCTGTCTAACATGTGTCAGTTTCAACCGTACAAAGTTCCACATTACAGTGTGTGGGAGGCAGATTTAGAAGTAGGACAGGCATTAAGCCTTTACTGTTTGTGCTATAATTCGCTGAAAGACTGTTTTACAGCACTGCAAAGGCAAAAACGTACATCACAGTGGACACCTGCAGGGGCTGCATTTTGAAACATAGTTACTGTGCTGCAATGCCAGGGAAAGTATCTGTTGTGATGTGGACCTGATGGACAGGAACATCAGGAGGTGCAGAAGACTGCAGACATTCAGCACAGCATGTACGCTTCTGCCTGTGTTTGCAGTTCTACTTTTGTTTTTGTCTGCTTTGTGCTATGCAGTGCTGTAAAACATGTCTTTCTTTTCTGTCTCACAGCGACCTGGTTATGTCGGTAAAAAAACTAAAACAGCTTATATAGAAATATATAAATAGAAAATTGTGACAACTGGTTGAACCATATTGCATGTGATGACTTATGCAATGAACTAATGTGTAGATGTTTTTAGGGATAACAGTTTTATACAGAGAAGCGGTATAATGCATTTTATTTAACTTGACATAGGTTTTAGATAATACAGGAAGCAGCAAACAGTTGTACCACATCATTTGCACGAGCGTGCATTTGTAATTTATTCAAAAGAAGGAGAAATTGCTTCTATGGTGTGTACAAGAGACTGCATGGTGTTGAGATTGAGGAGTAGATTTGAGAATTCCAATTCTGATCTAACGGATAAACTAAATCATCTGAAAAAAAGAAACTGTAAAGATTGAACAACATTGATCTTTTTTGATCTCTTACAAAACAGAAGTGTCTCGCTGGGTTGAGTTTTAATCAATTCTGGAGTTATTCCTCTCCCACAACTACTCAGATGGTTGATTGTTTAAAAAAAAAATCAAGCTCCATTAAGGTAAGATTTGTGTCTCGAAAAAGGAAATGCTAGAGAAAAGTCCAAAAACAAGAATACAGATTTAGTAAATTAGAACTGTCTTTTTTTCATCTCCCATTAATCACAACACGACCCCCTCAGATTTATGTTCTGATGCTTTTAAAGGTCCTGACCCACAGGTTGGGAACCATTGGACCAAACTGTATATAAAATATTTAAAACTAGCTTAACATTAACCAGCTATAACAATAAAATGCTGCTTATTCCTTGGGTCATCAGTGTTCCAATCTAATAATGTAATACAATGTCTAATAGCTGCCACAGCAGCATTTTTCTGAAAATATTCTTAATTTGCATAGGAATTTGATCACATAACAATTTAAATGGATTACCTTGTTTTTTTCATCAGAGGTTCTTCATACTGCCAGAGTAAGCGGTCAAACTCATGTGTTTTCTATGAATTTATATATTACATAGACAGCAAATACAAGGATTAACACAGTTAATCTAGAGCAAATATGTAAAGCCTTCTATAAGACTCTGACTTGACTACCATAATAACCAACAGCCAAGATTTGACTGCACTGGAAAAATGTTTGACTGTTTGTGTCTGCAGATGATCTGACAGTGGTTCAGCCATTTGCTGTCTTGAGGGCACCGAAGGTCTGGGGAGCCCTGCACGGTAGGACTCTTTGTTTAATATGCTTTATTGTACTGCTACACAACACACTCTATATGAGGGCTGCAATGTACGTTTACTTACAATATTTTTTTGTAGTTGTTTTAATCTTTTGGGCTGTAAAATAACAGAAAATATGAGAAGCATCCATCACAGTCTGTCAACGCCCAAGATAATATATTTGAAAATGCTTGTTTTGTGGCCTAGATTTTAAATATATTCATAACACTGAGATAAAAAGAAAGAAAAAAGCTAAACATTCTTGCATCTTGAAGCTAGAAATGGGGCTAAACAATATGCAAAAATAATCACATTGCCATTATTTTGACAGATATTGTGATATGTGTCACATTTCTTTACCACTGAAAAACATTAAAAACTGATTATGTGATTTTTGCTGTGACTTGCATCAAACAAGTATGTTCTCTCACGTCTGAGAAATATGATTTGTAGGTCTGTAGCACTACAATGCTTCAGCTGTAATGGTATTTTGCAACACATTTGACCTTGATCAAAAAGTTACATTAGATGACTGATACCTCTCTCCTATCTGTGAGATAAATATGCTGCTACATCCAGAAGATGCTCAGCTTAGCATGAAGTTTAATTGGCACAAAAAACGGTGTACAGTGTAAAAAGAGTTGCAGTTTTGTTGGGGTTATGTGCGTCACTACTTCTAAGCCAGGAGCTTTGACCTTCCAGCTTCTCCACTAAGACAAAACAAGATTAGACAAAATTTACCAGAAAACCGTGAGAGTAAGGTTGATCCGGTCGTCTAACTCCCAGCAAGAATGCAAGAGTGTTTTCACAAAAACCCAAACTATTCTTTTAAATAATCAAAGGTGTTGTTGATTATATTTTAGCTGATTACATAATTGATTGACTAATAAATACACTGCCACTCTGGATCACTGTGATCACTTGATCAGATTTTAATAGGTGGAATTGTATGGTTTATCTCTGCACACCGATCAGCCACAACATTATGACCACTGACAGGTGAAGTGAATAACATTGATCATATTGGTACTATGTGGTGTTCTGCTGGAAAACCTTGGATTTTGGCATCCGTGTTGATGAGACTTTCCTGCCTCAATATCTTGCCAGTCCGGGGACTCGGACCGGCGAGCCACCGGTTACAAATTCGCTTCACAAACCACTAGGCCACCACTTGTTTTGTCCACAACCCAAATATATTCAGTTTTCTGTCATAGTGGTGGAAATAAACCAGAAAATACTCATGTTTAAGAAGCTTGAATCAAAGGATTCTGACTTTTTTCTTAAAGAATTACAATAGTTGAGTAGCTTGAATGATATTTTAAATGTAGGGCTTTTACCTTCACTGGAGTATATTGCAGTATATCTATTTTCACTTAAAATGATCTGATAGTTTGTCCACCACTGCTTCTACAGCTCATCTACAGTCCTCTGCTGATTAAATATGATATTCATCTGTTTCTAATTTTCATTTCCTTTGTGGTTTAAAGTGCAACCCAGTACAAAAAACTACTGTATGATATACAGTGGTGGAAAGTTACTAACTTGTAAACCATTTACTAAAGTACACAATGAGCAGCTGTAGTCGGTTTCAAATTAAGGTCTTACATTAAAAAACATGTTTATCTCATGAAATGCAGCTCATTTTGACTGTTTCTCTCAGTTCTGGAATAATCTTAACATTTGCCAAACAACTAAGTCATTTCTCTCAACAGTTAGTACAAACGACACCGGACAATGGTCTACCTGTAAAAGCTTGTAACTGGCTCAGAATCCTTCAATCCTTAGTTTATCTCTTACAGATGAGTATTGGGTCAGTCAGCATATCGGTGGTCATCGTAAACAAGTCGTTGCATCATTGTTTAGGTACAAGATAGTCAAAATGCTTCGTCATGTTGTCAATATAACAGGAAACTCACCAGCTGCAAAATGTGAGGAAGTGAGGGTAAAACTAACGATTACATTTTTGAACCAGTTTTGTTAATTGAGATACCCAAATAAACATCGTCCCAGAACAAGCACACTCCCTCATGCAAATGGCAATCCCAAATGTCACTGGCCTACCCCTGCAGGAAAATGCACCCACCCCACCACATGGCAAAAACATCAAACAATCAGGAACATGTTGAGGAACATGACAATGGCCCAAGATGTTGATTTGACCTCCAAACTTCCTAGACCCCATTCTGATCAAGCATCAACAGGATGCAGTGGAACAAGTTTGATTGACAGAGGCCCCACTGCACAAGCCAGAGTACCCAAAGGATCCACTGCCAACGTCCTGGTGCCAGACCCCATAGGATCAGAGCATTTTTGACCACATAAGGGGGACCAACACAATATTAGGCAGGTGGTTATAATTACGTGTCTACAAATGAAAG
>OMNN01027030.1:0-10182 GCA_900302755.1 Chromis chromis
GTTCCAATTGCCAATTTTCTGCAGAGTCAATAGCTACAGGCCTCCAGACTTGTTGTGGCCTTCAGATTAGCTCCAGAACAGTGGTAGAGAGCTTCAAGGAATGGGTTTCCATGGCCGAGCAGCTGCATCCAAGCCTTACATCACCAAGTGAAATGCAAAGCGTCGGATGCCGTGGTGTAAAGCACACCGCCACTGGACTCTAGAGCAGTGGAGACGTGTTCTCTGGAGTGACCAATTACGCTTCTCTGTCTGGCAATCTGATGGACGAGTGTGGGTTTGGTGGTTGCCAGGAGAGCGGTACTTGCCTGACTGCATTGTGCCAAGTGTAAAGTTTGGTGGAGGGGGGATTATGGTGTGGAGTTGTTTTTCAGGGGTTGGGTTTGGCCCCTCAGTTCCAGTGAAAGGAACTCTTAATGCTTCAGCATACCAAGACATTTTGGACAATTTCATGCTCCCAACTTTGTGGGGTGCAAGGTGCTAAAATGTAAAAAGTGAGCCGTTGCGATGAATGCTGGGGTCCAATTAATGAAGAATATACTTTGGGGCGAGGGAGTGGGGGGGAGGGGGGCACCAAAATGTAATCACATGTTCCTTATTCCATTATCAACATTTCCTGAAAATGTCATCAAAATCCGTTCATAACTTTTCAAGTTATCTTGCTAACAAACAGACAGACACATAAACGCAGGCAAAAACATAACCTCCGCTTGGCGCTTGGCGAAGGTTATAAAACACATTAAATTCATTTACATTTTTGATTCAGGTCTCCCAAAAAAAATTTTTTTTAAAGAATTGTGACCAAGATATGTCCAGAGCTGTCCATGTAATCTCATTGCTGCTTCTTTATTACCTCTAACACGGTACTCTAATCTACACATGCACCGATTAATAATTAATTTGTAATAAGCCACTATCAGCCAGTATGACCGGTTTATCAGCTGTGCTCTAGTGGAAATGTCAGGCATTACTGAAAATGAAATTGCTTAGTCACTGCTGCTGTTAATAACAACATCAAATCCCACAAAGCAAACAGTAAAATCTAAATTAATTCACTACCCAAGCTGTCACATTTGATCAGGTGTAGATAGCTATTTTAACATTTATTAGCTGTCTAACTGTATAGAATTAACATTACAGATATAAACGACTTAATTTTTACTAATCATAACTACAATGTGGCTACTTTAACCCTGTAATAGTCAAAAGTTTTATTCAAGATATCGATGCCGTCATCCTGACTGGTCAAACAGTTACAGATATCTGTAATCCAGTCAGGACTAGTTGAATAATAATTGCAGATATCTCATATAGTCTTAATGGTTGTGCATTCTGTTGCTCATGTGAGGTTTCCCACTGGAGATAAGACATTTGCATGGCTGCTGTGGTGGATAAGCTCATTTTAAAATGCCTTGAAATAGAAATAACTCATGAGCAAAGAGTTTGTAAAGAGTAAGAGCTTCCTTCAATAGACTTGTGGTTGAAATGTACCTTAAAATCAGGCCTCAGGCTGCTCTAACATGGCGGTAAAACAACTGGAACTATTCTAATTCTAGATATCTGTGATGACATTTTGACAAAACGGGATTCCAGTAACTGAAGCGATTAAAAAGGACAAGTTGGACATCTTGAATTGTGACTAGTTAGAGTTAAAGTGTAGATATCTGAAACTGATCATAATTGAGCCGCATTTATCTGCTATGCAAATTGTGGGAATCTGCAGGTGAATTATCTGTAGTGCAAAGCCTCATACATTTAAATGCTTGAAGCCGAGTAATTTCTCCTAGGGAGAATGACAATGTGGATTCTTTTTGACATCCAGTCTAGCTATTAAATATTAAAGCGGCTCGCCATAATTAAGTGAACTCACAGCTCCTGCTTTTGCTCTGGTTGTTCCCAGACAGCAGTAGCCGGCATCATGGCCCTGGAAGGCAGCTGCATAATCATCAAGCTTCTCAAAGTCGACCACCTCTTGTACCTGGAGGCAAAAAAAAAAAAGTGTCAAGCTAAATGCAGTTATCAAAAAAAACAAACTGTCAACTGACTGCAGCACCAGAACACTAACCACATTTTCGTATGCTTTGTCCTCAAAGGTGAGCTGTCTCCTTCCAATAAGAGTGATTTTGGAGAAGATGTTTCTTTCCAGCAGCTCCTTAAGTAACACCTTGCCGGTCTCCCCAGAAGCACCGAGTATAAAGCAGCTCCTGTTCTGCTGCCTGAAGTTCTCCTCCAGGGTCTGCAGGTCCTCCTCAGCCATGCTGTGTGCCAAAGCAAACGCCCTGTCACCACTGCGCATGTCCACAGGTAATCAAACGAACTGTCGCACGTTTCATGCAGGTGTTGTGCAAACCAGAGCATTTTGGTGCAGTAAAGTGTAAAACAAGCTAGTAAAAACTTAAGTTAAGTGGGTGAAATTTAAGACGAATTCATGAGAAGGTGAAATTACTTCTGAAATGAGTGCTAATTGTGTTTTACGAGGTGAGTACGATTGTTAAAAATGTAAGAGAACCATAAATTAACGAATTTCTCAACGGAGTTTGGCTTGACATTCGGCTATCTTCATGTAAAGTGGTTAACAGCAGGTATAGGAGCATTATTGCTAACTGTAAAGTGAGCTTTACAGTATTTACGATACATAAAACCGAGTGTAGCTACATTAGTGTGTAAATGTCGAGTTTAGCATTCATTTATGCTAGCTAAAGCTATTCGTTGCTCGTTACCTCGTGTATTCAGCCGGAACGGGGTCGTCGAAATAGTTCAGGACGACTGAAATGACAAGAACCAGGATAGTGACAAGCCCAGCCGCTTTTCCCAGGGTGGAGACTAGCAGAGTCAGAACAGACATCACTAGTAACAACGGTTAGATTGGAACACTTCCTGGTTGCTTCATGTTTATCTACGGTGCCGTCTTCCTGCTTCGTCGGTGGGTTTAGAGCAAAAATCAGAAATTATCGTCACCGTCAATATGTCGATTGTCATTAAAGCAGCGACACGTGTTCACTGTTAGACTATTAACTATATGATTTATTTATTTATTTGATAATTATGGCAGTAAACCAGAAAAACGTCCTTAAATAATCCTCGTTTTCGTCCCTGTCATCCACCGTAGACGGCGTTTAACGGACTGCGCATGCGCACTAGCATCTTAAAGCTAGTTACCCCTTCAGTAATACCTGGAAGGAAATAAGTATTTAAATCCTTTACTTTAGTAAAACTATAAATACAGCAGTGTAAAAATACTCTATTACGTGTACAATCCCTGCATGAAAAATCCTACTTCAGTATTAGCAACAACATGTAGTTAAAGTATTCAAGAATTACTTGCACATTTCTGCACATTGCTTTCATAAAACCTTTAGATTTGCTGTGCCTACTGTTTATTTGTCTTGCAACCCATGCTTCAAAACACTTGTCAGTGTTTACTGTTATGCACCAAAAGATAGTCAAAACCTACTTGACATTAAAAATGATACTGACTCTAAATGGAACCCTCTTGCTCATATATTATCATATATGCATTATATTAATAGTGAAGCATGAGTGTGTCAGCAGCATGTTACTGATAGCTGCTGCAAATTTAGACTACTTCATACCCAGTCTTTTGTTCTTCAGATGATTCATTGGGGAGGAAAAAAGAGGAAAACAAAGTTCTGATACACAAATCTGTTTTCAGATTTGCTCCAGTCTTGGAATTCAAAGCTTAGAGGGGGAAAAATCCATTTGGTGAAGCTGTTAACAACTTGCCAACATCTGAAATGACACATTGCTTTTGTAAGACGTCAGTAGCCAAAAATATTGCATACCACCTATTTAAACTTGAACTATGTGTTGTATTTTATAAGCTTAGTATATTATCCATTGTGGAAAAAATGTCATTGTAAAAGTGATTAAAGCTGTCGAATAAACGTGGTGGAGTAGAACGTACAATATTTCTCTCTGAAATGTAGCATAAAGTAAATGGAAACACTGAGGTGAAAAATAAGAACCTCAAAACTGTAAATATAGTACTTGAGTAAGTGTATTTAATTACTTTCCAGCAGTAAGTAATGCATATTAATCTTTCACTCAATATGATTCATGCCATAGAAATGCTTTTTCACAGCACTAATCCTCAGGTGTTTTCTTACACTACTGCACAGCAAGGCGAGGTTGTTTACCTTGGTGTTGTGTTGGAGGTGTGCCTGATAGGTGAGGAATAGAATAACACTTGGTCTCCACCCTTTACCAGATCAAACCAAGGACAGTATGACTGATATCAATACTTGTTGAAAGCACCATAATGTAAGGCCAGATAATAATTCATGGTTTATGATGGTGAATACATTATTAATATGCCAGGAGTGCCCACTTGCTATTATTTAAATTTGCCAGTCATGAGGCATTTCTTTTTACTGATCTCTTAACTGCTTAAGCACATGCATTTTAAAACACACAGCAGTTTTAATGGTAGATAAATGTTCACTTTATTAACAGGTGAGACAGAAGATCCTTTTTTATTACACTCTCATGCAAGACTATTGTCGTTTATTCTGAGCTCACAGTGGCTGTTTCAGTTTTCACTATTCCTTCCTGTAGTGTTTAAAACTGAGCCATTAACCATATGAGATAGAATATACAGACTGTTAATTAGACCAGTTTTTATTTAAGAACAGTGTCACTAGTGACACTTGGCTAACTTGGTGATTAAACGTTTCCTATAACGGGAGAAACCGGACTTTACAGGTTGTGTTTTTCTCCTCTTTATAAGGCATGAGCTCCCCTGAAAACATTGGGTCTCTAATACCACGTTTCCACCAACCTGGTGTTAGTGCTAGTTCGGTGCTTAGTTGATTCAAATCCCATTCCTCCTAAGAACCGGTTTGGGTTTCCACTGGCAAGGAGCCAAGTTGGAGCCACACCATTGCGTCACCATAAACCATCTAAGCTTGTATCGATTACATAGCGGTTAAACAAACGCAGTTGATGATAATATCTATGTTTATCTTTATAAAGATGAACATCTTTTTAAAGATATTCATCTTTAGAAAGATGTTTATAAGATCAGCGGAGGTTGCCTGTTGCCCACCGCCTGCACTTCCGCGTATCCGCGACACAATTGTACCGGATTTCAGCGTGCAACAGTGTGTGCAAAACTTCCGTGTGTACCGGGAGTCATTCCAATACAATACCGGACCAGGGACGTCCTGGTGAAAAAGGACACAAATTATTGCTTGTGTGTCCCTTTCCACTGCTGATCGGTGCTTAGCTCTGGCCCAGCAAAGAGTTGGTGCTTGCTAAGCACCAGTTTTTAGAACCTGGGGCCGGTGCTTATAGGCGATGGAAACACAAAGAACTGGTGTTAAGTCAGGCACTGGCTCCGAACTAGCACTAGCACCAGGTCGTTGGAAACACGGTATAATATACTATTTGTCCATGCATTTCTTTGTTTCTGTATTTTTGTCTTTTATTAATGAATGATGCAGGAGAGTGATTCATCACTAATTCACATTAATAAAGATGCCAGCGTGCATGCTGTTCCTTTAACTCAAAGATTGGTGGAAAAAAACAACTTTCTTGATGCCAGTGGTCAGAAAGCAGAACAGAAGATCAAAACTAACCTTAATGTTTACTTATTCTTTTTATTAATTTATACATTTATTAGTAGGAATAATGATAAATTATAGTGAAATCAAGTACTTTATAAATCTTGTATCTGTCATTTCTGACCATATAAAATCCCACTAGCATCTGTAACTGCACTTGTAGCTACAATACCTTAATAAACAATATGTTTTGTGGCTCACTTTCTGTTAAAATAAATATAGTATCACATTTATTCAATATTTGTTTTAGCTGCTAGTTCTTAGCTGCATTCTGCATCTGTTTTACTGTCTTATAGCAAATGTTGTAGTGAATATGGATTTCTCCTAATATGCAGAGCAAGGAAAGGAAGGGAATGTTGAATAAGATATTATACTGAAGGTAGTGGAGCATAGACTGGACGTCATGAATTTGGCCTTTAATGTCTGTAGAATGGAAGCATCATGTTCACTAGTTTTCAGTGTGAAGCAACAGAAGCAGGAAAGGTTCAGGTTTCATCAGCCGTTACTCAACACAGCTCCAATATGCATAAAAAAAGAGCAATAAACAGTGAAACAAGGCTGTTATCTGAAAGCACAGAATGAAACAAAACTTAAAACCACAGATGAGCATCCATCCAGTTTAAATGCATTTAGAGCTACAGCAGTGCAGTTATCTCCTGCTGTGAGACAGTGGTGGAAACATGCCATCACGGCTCAGCGTGGTTTGTCTCAGCATGGTTAAAGCAGACAAACCCTGTTGGTGTTCACCTGTGGAGCTCAGTTTCCTATCAGACATGATCCCATAGTGAATTTAATTGTATTCTAATTCATATTGTGGACTATATATTAAACCTTGTTAGATGTTTTACCACCATTATCTTCCAGTAATTACCAGACACAAACCTTTTTATAAAGGTTTCTAAAAGGTCCTAAAAACTGTATGTGAATGTCATCATTATTTAGACGTAAACATTCTTTATTAGGAAGTGGAGAGCTACTTGCCCTTTTTTTTTTGCTTTTTTGCTTAAGCAAAATCCAATCGTATCTAACACCACAAAGGCACAGCACGATATGATAAAAAGTGCATTTATAAATCTATAAATAATCTATTTCTAGAATTGTGCTAGTTGAATAGCTTCCAAAATAAAAGCCAACATTCTTACATTTAATGTACATCTAATCTAAGATGCATTAACACAGGGAACGCAGCCAAAAGTTGTGATTCTAATAATGCTTTTTATAAAGTGCCTCACAAGCTCTTCAAAAAAATTCATTAAAAAGTGCAATAGGTCAACTACTGTAGAATCCATTTTGTTTGCAGCTTTTGCTTCAGAGTCTGTTTGGAATTCACTTAGGGTTTTTGGTCAACTAGTGTAAATGTTATTATGCATGGTAGGCTCTGTTAATGACGTTTTATTAATATCTAAACCTCTGCTTCCTGTGGTGGATGCGACTGTTAATGCTAGGCCTTCTTAAAAACTTGACTACCTGGCTGTTAAAAATATAATTCTTCGGGGGCGCCCTGATCGTGACCCAAGTGCTAAGGCATAGCTGGCTGTCCCAGGTTCGATTCCGACCTTGGGCGTTTACCGCATGTCCTTCCCCACTCTCTCCTTTTCCCAACTCTGTCCACTTTCCTATCTAATAAAGGCATAAAAAAGCCACACACACAAAAAAATTGGAATTCTTCTCGTTTGCAAGCTGCATTTGAAGGCTGAACTGACCTTCAGTCAGTGTGGTTCCCAGTCAGGTTGTGCTATTGCAATGCTTGGTGCAAAATACAAGTTTGTTACGTAGGAAATATGCTTTCAAAATAGTTATTTGAAGCTAAATTTGAAAGGAAATTCTGTAAATGTTCTTAAGGCATTAATATCAAGCTAAAATAGTGTAGAAGGATAGCATCTAATGATGAATATTACACAGGTAATAGCTGCACGGATGAGATGAAGAGGAGAAAGTGGCTAATTACTATTTATACATCAGGTGCAGCAGAAAGAAATTATAATGTCAGTCTTTTTAAAGTATTTTGGATATGTTGGATGTCTTCATTCCAAATAAGTTTCAAAGTTGTCTGGGATGGCAGCACTTGTGTATAATTTCATGAGGAAATGGAGTGCGAAAAGGAGTGCGAACCAACTCCTGAAAAATGTCTTTGCCTTTTGTCAGACCATCAGGGGGTTTCATTAGCCAAAACCTGCACACAAAGAAAGCAAGTCCAGTCACATGCAATGAATTCATCAACACCCCATGTTTTTAACACCCCTGCCACTTGGAACACAAGGCATCGACCCAATCTAATAGAATATGATGGAGCCAGGGATGATCCTTTAAAGATGTCAGCAGTAAGAGACAGAAAGAAAATAGGCTGAGGTTGAGAGAAGAGGCCTTAAACTGGCACTCTGCTGAAATGAAATGTCGCCTCTTTGTTCCTTAGCCGCGGGTGCTAATTGGGCCTAGCGGCAGGGAAGAAAGCTGCCGCTGGGCTCCTGTCTGTCGCACCTGTTGAGTCATTGTCTCTCACATTGATCAGACAGGAAGTTGGAGTAAGAAGGCTTATGCCTCAGTGGGTGCGTGGCAGAAACGTGGTTCAATTTCCTTTCAGAGCTCCGCTGCTGGAGGTGGAAATGCCAATGGTGGTCAGTGGTCAATTGCGTTTGACCATTGATTAGCTCGCACTAAAAGACATATGGATCATAGAGTTGGTTTTCATCAGCTTGTTCACATTCTTCCCCTGACTACACTTCAGTCAGAGAGTCCCTCCTGCATTTCCTTAACATTGTATAAGATGTTGGATGTCTCTGTCGCTGCTGCTCTGCCACACTTCACCTGAAGTAGTATTCAGACAGGATTAGCTTTAAAACAGTGGGCAGGAACAATTACTCACATGCATTTTCTTTGAAGTTTATACCAACTTTCATTTTTACATCTGAAAGCAGGTGCAGGTGAAAAATGAGTAGAACATATGGAGGAATCTATACAACATCAACAGTAGATATGTATATGTTTGTTTATTTGTATTGTCCACTGATGTTTTCTACACTGTCCCCAAATTTCCCCACTGTATGATTAATAAAGTTTTATCTTGTCGTGAGACTTGATACTAGCTCATGCCATTGGTAAACTATTGTGGTTTAGCATTTGCTAAAATTTATTGATATTTTGCGACTTTGTACTTATATTAGGTTAGATTATTTACTTAGAATTGCTGTAGTTTTTTGTGCATATGACTATGCACAAATACTCGCAAATATTCAAAATCTCAGGTTTAGCAGGACTGTTGCTTGACAACACATGTGTTACATGTAATGTCTGCAGTTATTAACTTTATTTGTATAGCAATTTTCCAAACAGAGTTACAAAGTGCAGTTGTGGATGAAATGTGCAAAACTCCAGCCTGAGCACTGCAGCAAAGTAACAAAGTCATAACTGAACAAGAGTTGGAATGTTTGATTTAATCTTAACATTGTTTTCAGTCACTTAATTCCAAAAACTGCCAAAACAAAGTGTTGATTTGAGAGAAAAGTGAATATATTAATGCAGCTTTTGAATGTATTGAATTTGTAGATGAAGCTTCAGTTTGTGAGACCAAGAGCAAATATTTGAACTTCTCCAAACACTTTAGTGGGTCTCAATTTAAGCATCTTTAGTCTAACTAGTTCTCCACAAACACTATATTTGCTTTGAATCTTTTACACTTTTAAACTAGACCCCAAACCTCTTGTGATATTTAACTGCACTGTCTGGCACAAATGAGCACATCATACTACTGATCTGATGGTCATGTAGCAACCAAGAACTTAATCATGGCCAATAACAATAATTTTGTAAATGTAATAAAGCCAATAACGTAATAACTTTGCAATAATGTAATGAAGTTTTTGAGCCAATAACATACATAATACTCTTCAGTTTATTTACATGTGTAAATGAGTGTTCATGTCCTATGTTGTATATTGGAGTTAAGTGCCATTATAGAGCCAGTCCAGTTATTTAAATACAGTTTGAAGTGAGGACTGAATCGTTTCTCCTTGAGAAATGTTTGAACAAAGTTTTAATGAAATGTTTTCCTTCATTTGACAAGGCAACATCCAACAGAGACACTGACATGGAATGATGAATTTACATATCTAAGCAAGTAAACAATATTCTAAATAAAGATTTTGTACAACAAATAATTCTTACAACCATAATTAAGGAGAGTGAGAGCTACATGATGAATGGATATGACCACTATACCATCCACTAGACCTATTTTTGATGAGCAAACTGCACAAAACCTGCAAAACAATCTTTTATTTCCAAGAAAGTCAGTCCTACTTATGTATTATTACATTATCGGCTGCAGATATTACATTTTCAAAGGATCTTTTTTAATCCTAGGCCATTAACGTAATCACTTATTACATTATTGGTGCTACAGGGTTGTTTTGTGTTTGTGTGTGTTTTTTATAGCTGTATTTCTTTTTGCTCACTCTGTTTGACTTTCCGCTCCACATTTCTGTTGTGTTTTCTATTCAAGTGACCCAAACACTAATAGGTGCAGCTGTCCAATGTACTGCAATGCAAATTCTGTCTCCTGCAAAGTTTTTAGTGTTGTCAATGCAATTGTATGTTCATTATAGAG
>OMNN01027033.1:0-10004 GCA_900302755.1 Chromis chromis
GGGAAGGTGGTTGGAGGAGGAGGAGGAGAATGGGGGAGGCATTGCCACACTGATCGGACCTCTGCTGCTGGTATTTGGCTTTTTAGGAACTGACTTTTGACCTTTCCTGTGCTCTGAGCCAAAGAGCATGCTGGGACAGTTTGTTTACTGACACCTGAACGATGAATGCTCGCCCTGAGTGCATTTCATTTAATGTAAAAAAAAATAAAAAATCTTTGGTGAAGCAAAGTGTCTCTCTTGCTTTTAGATTTGAGTTTATGTTTTCTGCTGAGAAAAAAAAAAAAAACCTCTGACTGAGCTCCCCCTGTTTCCCAAGCCAAAGTGTTTCAGGTAGGTAAGTAAAACACCTGAGCAGACAGGGAAAGCTATTTTATGTGTTTGTGGGCGTGCATGCATGTGTACGTGTGGCAAGAGTTGGATTAGGGGCTCAAAACTGGGCTGGAGCTCATGTCAGCCAAACACTTCTAAATTTACCAGTGTGTGTACAGATAAAAGTTTACATTTGTACTTTAAAAAGCCTTTTTAGCTACTTGAGACTTGCTTGGAAATTTAAAAAAAATCTATCATACATGATATTTTAGCAGTTTACTTGGTCAAAGAAAGCAGCACCACCTGTAGAAATTAATTTATCAGGTGAAAATTCATGGAAAAACACATCACAGTAGAGAATTCTGGGCGGCTCGGTGCACAGACACAAGAGCCACAAGCGCTGAAAGATGACGAAAACTTCTAAAAATGAACCTGCAGGTTTCCACTTTGTATCTGGCAGTTCCATCCACAGCAGCGACAGAATGAGCCTCCTGTTCCCATTATCAACGTTACACATCCGGTCTGAGGGGGCCTTTCAACTGCATAATCATAAGTCACACAATGAAAAGCCACCACTGTTAAGCAATGAACACCTACCTCCACTCGGTCCCATCTGAGTTCCCAGGTGGGTGTGCAATATGGCAGACCTTTGTTCCGTGTGTGTGTGGAAAAGCACACACTGTCAACACGGGAGAGAAAAGCTAATATTTACCACGTATGGCCTCGGCTTTAATATTAGCTAGAGGCGCTAGTCGAGGGAGAACAGAGGTCTCACTCTGGTCTCACTTCCTACCCGAAAGCAATTTCTGAAGATTTATTTTTGAAGCCTTTGCTGCCTTATTAGACAAGATAGGATGGAAAGTGTCGGACTGGAAATGAAGGAGGGAGGAGAAACAAATGTCACCGGTGAGGATCCGACCTACAGCACTGAGTATATTGTACATGTCGAAGTCATGCTTCTGCACTTCTCTTGGCAAATATTGAGATTTGAAAAGTTTTTCTTCACATGCATTAAAGCTTTTATGTAGATTAACATTCACATGTATCACCAGTGACATTATAACTTGTACATCTTTTGTTTTGCTCTCTATCGGCTTGAATTTCAGGGTGGAAAGTAGAAGGGATGGATTATTATGGATGAAAGTGTCAGTTTGGATTTCTCTTACTATATAAGATCAGATTTTTAGCTCTTGATGGAAGTTTAAGCTTCACAAAAAGCTCAAATCTACACCTCTAAATCACTTGAAAGCGTATTTCACTGTATGTTCTCTGCACCTTTGGACAGCACAGTCTGACAATAGCCTTGCAGAAATCTCCACAGTGATGTCAAATCCATACAGCAAATATTCGGTTCATATTTTCCTCTCTGTGCTCCTGATCCGGTAGAGTTCCAAACAGGAAATGATCTCGGGGCCGTTTCAATCCTCACGGCCCAGATCAGCGGAGTGCATATTCAAGACATACTGGCTATGTCCCCCGTCTCAGGAAAGAACTCCAGACGAGTTCTTGTCCAAGCATTTCGCCTAAATACCGCATGAAATCGCCAGAGGATTTCAAATGAGTCAAGCTGTGGGGCTCTGGCGCGGGACCCACATCAATATCCTACTTATGCTGGTGGCCAGGTGTTGAGGGGAAATTCTCAATTGAATATTGTATCCAGCTTTGTGGGAGCTCGGGGAGCTGTATCTTGTGTGGATATTCGTTTCACCGCCTCACTATGCGCCCTGTCTCCTCTCCTTCCGTCTTGTTTTTGGCATTCCTCCGATCCAGGGCCGAGTGCAGTCTGCTGTGGCTCTCACTTGCACACCTGCCACGAAGAAACAGCTGTGGCCCGGCACAACATCATTAGTGCAGCTGAAAGAGAAGGAAAGGCCTGCATAGCCGTTCCCCCCCTCTGTTTACTCTCCCTAAGAGTTCAACTCCGGGGCATCTGTACAATGGACAAACATTTTTACGATAAAGACGTGCAAAAGTCGCCCCCCTCCCCACGCTCTTACGGCTGGGACATGTAACACGATCATGACGAAACCTGTGGGAGAGCTGGGGTGCTGAAAGAAAATTTTATACCTCTTTTGGGGTGTTCACTCCCCACAGCTGTACAGTGGACGTCTTTTAGGGCAACCCTTTTATCCCCATATAGCCAAGACTGTTCCATAGCCATGACCAGCGGTTTTGGTAAAGCATGGAAAATGCTGAATGGAAAACTGTCTCAAAATGAGGTTTTGACCCATGCAGGAAAGACAACGCCTCTTAACACTTGACCAGAAAATCTCTGATCAAGCTGCGCATTTTCAGGCAGTCAAGACAAACGGGAATCTATTACGTATAGTGCTGTAATTGATATGTCCTCAGTGCATGTGGAGGACAAGGAGAGAGGAAGTGCTTCCATTGATTTGTAAAGATACTGGAGTGTAGGCCTCTCTTAACAGCCTCTGTTCTCTCAGAAACAGAGGAGGGAGTTTTGACCCCTGTGGGTACCAAGGGCTGCTCCGGAGAGCAGACGCCAAGCCACAGACCCAAGACTCCACTGTAAAAAATGGATGTTAAACTGTGTGTTGCCTTGTCCTAAAAGTGTAGGTGAACTTTTTTACTGCAGCTAATTACTGTAGAAATCGGAAACTCCTTCTCTGCTTCAAAACACAGCTCAGCACACAGATTTACAGGCATTGTCTTTTCTAGTAAATAAGTGATTGCATCATCAGTGAGTATTTGCATCATTACTCATGATGCAGCCTTAAGGCACTGCTTCTAACAAACTGACTCAAGTTGCATTTTTTACTAGTTTTAATGTTTTTTTTAGTTATATACGCTCAGACTGCATCCAAAATCCCAAATACATATTCATTATACACAGATCAGGCATAAAATTATGACCACCTGCCTAATATTGTGTTGGTCCCCCTTATATCGTCAAAAATGCTCTGAACCACTGGGCATGGACAAGAGGACCTCTCAGGGTGTCCTATGGGGTCTGGCACCAGGACGTTGGCAGTGGATCCTTTGGGTACTCTGGCTTGTGCAGTGGGGCCTCTGTCAATCAAACTTGTTTCACTGCATCCTGTTGATGCTTGATCAGAATGGGGTCTAGGAAGTTTGGAGGTCAAATCAACATCTTGGGCCATTGTCATGTTCCTCAAGACGTTCCTGATTGTTTGATGTTTTTGCCATGTGGTGGGGTGCATTTTCCTGCAGGGGTAGGCCAGTGGCATTTGAGTTTGCCACTTGCATGAGGGAGTGTGCTTGTTCTGGTAAAATGTTTATTTGGGTGTCTAAGTCTCATCAACACGGATGTTAAAATCCAAGGTTTTCCAGCAGAACACCACATAGTACCAATATGATCAATGTTTTTCATTTCACCTGTCAGTGATCATAATGTTGTGGCTGATCGTGTATGTACTGAACAAACTATAGCACGCGTCTTTTCAGAGGCATAATAACACGCCACTTCCTGAAAGCCTCATTGCTAATTGGAAGCGCATTACCATGGTAACCCACCAACCTTATTCCCCTTTCTCCTCCAGGTATCTGCTTACCTGATATCAGACAGAATTGTCAACTCATTACACTCAGTTTCCATCTGGGTGGAAAGTGAAACCTTAGACTTAAATTGAAGCACAATAAACTTTAGAGCTGAGCTGCTTTGGTTGCTGGACACCATGTTGTATTATGTGCATCACCACTGCATTACATTGTGGGATATTTATGCTGGCGATGTTTCCAGTGTTTGCGTACTGTAATATTCCCACAGAAATATAATGCACTATGGATACAGTTGGGTTTATACCACAGATTCAGACATACTAGAAACTCTCCTATACTGTTTTGTTGTACTAAATATGTTAGCATGGAATTGCAGATACAGCAACAGTTTAACGTTAATCCACACGTCATTACAGACTTGAGGTGGAAATATGTTTGAAAAGAACTAGTTTGTATAACATGTTGTATGAGCATGACCAAAGACAATAGTGTTTAGAGCTGTTTATATTGGTCATACTCAGAAGGATGGGGTGTAATGATCTGTAAAATACGGGGATAATGGCACAAACCTGATGGTGTTGCACTTGGTTGTAAACCTGAAAAGCTCCAGAGATAGTTCTGCAAAGAATGAAAGAAGAGCTACAGTTGGGTTCAGACATTATTTGACCATTCCACAAGCTAAATGGTTGGAGTATACTAATGCTCTTATTGCATCATGACAGTGTATGGGACTTTACACCAAGCTACTCATGTCGTCACTGACAAAGTACAGGTTGGGGACTAGTTTGTTTGTTCATGTACTGAACAAATGTACATTTATAACTGACTGCTCGTACCACAGACACATTTCTTTTTTTTTTGCTTTTTAAATCAAATTCTTCCCAACAGCAAATGATAACACAGTTATATAAATGAGACTGAAAGGTTGTCCTTGACTTTAAAATAGAAATGGACAAACAATCCCTTGTATACTTTGTTGTGGAGACTTCGGTCATATCACATGATCTTCCTGATGAGGTGGAGTTTGTTTGGTTGTCATGAAATTGTGGATGTTGAATTTTTCCAGGCAACCAAAGCCAAACTTTGCATCTTTAAAGTGTTTAAAATGTGAGAGCCATAGCTCATTCTTTACATTGGCAACAAGAAATGACAGAACAGTCCCACCCCAAGGTCCACTAAGTAGCACTTTGGGAGCTTTTGATCGTTTTAAAGCTGCAAATCATTAACTTTGTGTTGTTTCAGACTAGTTAAGATGACAAAGCCTTTAATGCTGCGATTAAGTTCCTTAGTGCTGTCTTCATTGATATGCACTGAAAATATGATTAAACAACATCGTGACTGAAGCAATGAAATATCTTTGGCGTCATTAACCAGAGAGCTACAACCGAACAAATCTGATTAAGCGTAGAGAGTGCATGCACCCTTCAAGTGTTTTGCTACACTCCAGATGGTTATGATAACATCTAATTAAGAAAAACTACAGGACAGTACAATACCGGATCCAACTTTTGAATTAGTTTTTGCAATTTGATGGTGGCCATCGGAGGACGATAAAAGTTAAATACGACTTAATTCCACTTTTAAATCATTTCATTAAATGAATACGTTTGGTAGCATGAAGCAATTCCATTCCTTTCTCAAAGCAACTCCACTTATTAAAGAAACACTAAATTATTGGAAAAAGTGATAACAAGGTTGATGACTCCACTTATTTCAAGGTGATGTCACTTGGCAAAAATATTCTCTGGAAACAATTGTGGAAAAGTGAAATCATCTCTCTTCCCCGTTGGCTGCCATTGGAGGACTCAGCACCAGATTAAATAACCTGTTTAGACGAATATTTCTTGCAGTGGATCCCTACCGGAGAAAATCAATCCGTCACCACACGCACAGGAAGGAAGCCTGGGTTGGGGAGAGATACTGCTCTTAATGACATGTCTCTGTGTGTCTGGACCAGAGGGGGAAGTAACCGGATATTTAAACAGAGATAAGAGTGTGTGCCAAAGGGGCCGGGATTGGATATGACTGAAACCCCATGGCAACCGGCCGGGGCTATCGGATATGGAAAGGTAAATAGTAATGCAGTCGTAGCATGTTTTAATGCCGTAAATTAAAAGCTCATGTAACATTTATGAGAGGGTGATATATAGGTGGTTACCTTCTGCCAAGTTTTCATTAGTGATTTCCTGCATGCTTTTAGCAGCGCGCTTGTTTTAAATCAAGATTTGGAACATGCTTCTTGGCTCATCAGGATCTGTAAGCTGAAATCAGATATGCTGTATTTCCAAGCAAGAACCTTCGCTGCCATACGGTGATGAGGTGTACGAGAGTATCTTTTTCTTAACCCTCTCGGACAAGAGGAAGGAAGAATAGGAACAAAGTGGAGGTTGGTACATCCTGGGAAAGACAGACCGTAAAGAAAATAAACGTGTGCGTTTATTTAACCAATATCCATGGCATGAGTCCCCGCCAGTGCTTTTCTAGAGATATACTGTATATACTGATATTATCTACTCCTATATTTCCCAGAGTGGAACTGAAGTCTTCAGAGCAGGCCTGGACGCGTTGTATCCAGCTGTGGGTTATACAAGTTACTCACAGCTCAACCACAACCTGTATTGTGGCTGCAGTGCATTCTGGTCTGTGGAGGCTACTGTGGAGAGAGGAATTGGTATCTTTAGTTCTTATCTCCCTGCATGACCAAAGGTTCCTGGAGATCTGACACCAATGGTTACATTTATTATTGATTTTTCAAGTTACCGAAGCTTTTTCTGCCATAAGAGCAGTATGATGATGTGAAGTGATGTCGTTTTTGAACAATCATCAATAGAAGAAAGCTGTATCCAAGAAATTACATTTCTACACAACTAAGCTACTTTCTCATTTATGCTTTGAAAGGAACTAATTTTCTTCCCAAAGGGTAGAAGAAAAGGCTTCTGGGTTAAAAGAGTCACAAAGTCCATGCCAGAAGGCAGGAGGGGAGGATGGCGGTATTAGTCAGCAACAGGTTTTTCCCCAGGAAAACCGGTGCTCGCATCCTGTGTGGGATCATTATTTTTAGACTTCAGTTCCATTTTCACTTCCACTTTCTGTTTTCTCTCATTGTTTGGTTTTCAAGTTTAGGCACCAACATGTTCAAAGTTTCTAAAGGATTATTGTATTTACCAGGATGACAAGTCCCGCCCCATCTAACATACTGATTGGCTAATAAGGACCGATGTTAAAGCAATAAAATAAATATCAACAATATGAAGGCTTCACAGAAACAAGTAGTCTTTTAGACCAGTTACTCTTAGAAAGATTGTGTTTAGGTCAACAATAATGCTTCAGTTGGAACATGCTCAAAGGTTTGAGTAGCCCTAAAACAGCCCATAAGTTCCTGCATCAGAAGACAACCTAATGGAACCTTAGGAAATAACTTGGTGTACAAATCTAACACAGCTGAAGGACTGCAATAGGACAAGAACTGTGATAGTTGAATGTATGTTGGTGAAGAAACGTGCAGCAGTTGAAATAGAGACTGTCAGAAAGTAGCGCCAATTTTCAGGTTCCTATTGTCCTTTAGTAAATAACCTCCTTGAAACAAGTGCCAAACAGAAGGAATTAGAGTTTTTTTTGACATGCTCTTATTCTGGTATAAAACTTCAAACATTAGTAACATTAAATTGAAAGTTTTATTTATTTGGCACCAATTTACACCATAACTCATCTGAGGGCTCTTCACATATCAGATGAATCCAATTTTGCATTGGGTTTAAAGGGAGAAACACAACAAATGCAACGATTCTCTTAGAGTAAGTATTTTGGCAACAGTAGGAGGAAAAAACCTGTGACAGAGCCAGGCTGAGGGAGGGTGGCCATCTTCCTCGACTGGTTGGGGTGAGGATAAAGAAGAAGAGGGGAAATAATATCAATGCATAAGATAACAGCGAGCAGACAGGATGTTGGAGGTCTGGCAGGTCTGGAGCCAGAGATACCTGCAGAGAGGACAAAATACAAACTACAGGAGATAGAAAACACAAATTTAATGACCTGAAAACTAGATTCAAATATCTAGTCCTCACAGTGATACAGTAACAATCTAGCAGTAAGTACCAAACCAACTGCAGTCGTTTTATGGAAAAACAGAAGTATGCAAACTGGATCGGAGTGAGATTCTTCATTCTCCGAACCACTAAAACTGAAATACCTTTGAGCCAGGCATTAAACCTTCTGAATGCTGGAACGACCACAAGAAAACATGACATAATAGAAATGAAGTTTAAGACCAAAACTAAAGTATTTTCCCTCTCTATCACTCACCACTATTCTGTGTTGGACCAGCTTAGCCAGATTGGATTCCCCCTCCAAATGACCACTCAGAAAAACTTCGGTAATAGAAGCATCATGGTGCTGCAGATACACAATTATACAGCTTTTCTGTTCTTAGTGGCTTAGACCTGAAATCATATGGAACTTATCTTCCCCTCATGGTTTGATGATAATGCTCCCAGACAATGCAGGCTTCGCCAGCGGAAATGATTAAACTGTATTTTGTGGTGTGTTTGTTTTAGTTTTTAGCCGTTTGAATCATTAGCCCATCTGGAAAATAGTGAGACATGTTTCCTCAGTCTCAAGTGTGTCTGAGGAGGTGCTGATGTTCTAAGATTGTATATTTTATGAATCCCACTTTGATACAACGTGACTAACTCTGAGCTGGACAGTGCAGGAAGCTTAAATTGTGACATGACAAACTTTCTAGAGCTCGATGCTCGATACCAAGCCTGTCCAACAGCAGTGACGCTAGGATGAGCATTTATGACAGAGATTAAAAGAAAGGTAACGGCAGCTTGAGGAGAAGAGCATATTGGAGGATCTGAATCAACAGGATGAGGGTATCATGACATATTTGTTCAACAGATGGGTTGTGAGCCACTATTGCCTGTCAGCAGCCCCCACATACACACACTCCATCCATGTTTCATGCACTTCCAACCACTGGCAAGGCTGAAGTCTAACCTCCGCCGGCCGTGGGATCAGGTGATGCTCCGCAAAAGGATTTGAGGCAACTGGATCCTTTTGGCATAGGCGCAGGAATTTTCATTACAATGATCTTGGGTGTGGTGAGCCAGGAATGCATCCTCAATAGGAAGGAGAGAAATACACTGAGATGAAGCAGGAGGGGGTGAACAGTAGGACTTCTTAGTGGGTCACATTTCCTCTCAGTCTGCTACCTCGTCTCATCTCCCCCACTCTTGTGTTTTATATCTATTTTTCTGAAGGGTTTTAAAACATGTGGACCAACATTCATCCTCCATATCTGTGGTTGAAGGTGTATTTGCATTTTAGCGGTATGGTTGTAGAACTATATTGTACTCTGTTGTTATTTCTGTACCACCAGGTGTTTTTTTTTGTTTTTGTTTTTGATGTACAGTTTTTAGTACAACCAGTGTACCTCGTACAATGCCACAATTTTTACACTTTCCTTGCGTCAAAACTTTTTTTTACAGTTTGAATATGAATAGTAGAATAGTAGTTTGACTAAAAGTCCTCAACTAAAAGTCTTTCTAGCTTTTTGGGGGCCTTTCTCACACGTCATAGTTTTCACCAGCATGTGGAGTGTGTTCAGATGCCACAAAGACAACTAAGTTGGACTCTCCTACTATATATGATGACCCATTATTACATAACCAGACTTTTATACTTTGATCACTTAATGACAACTGAGAACAATGCTTCTGCTACTATAGTGGTTGAAAGGTCACAAAAATGTTACTTAGATTAACTGTTATTTTTTATTTTTTGTTTGAGTAATGAAATAGACATAATACATTCTGCACATTATACTGTACACATTATACAGTCAAAAAATTAAGATATTCATGAAGCCTGGGTTACAAAAACAATGTAAAAATCACCCATTCCATAACAGATTTTCATATGCATTTTGAAGTATTGCATTAGAAAAACCTTTATTTTGCCTAGAACTTGAGGCAAAATAGAAAAAAAACTTCTACATTTTGCAAAAAAAAAATCTTTACGTCCACTTGAGGTTTTTGACTTTTAGAAGAAGAAGAAGAAGTTATTGCGCATATTGTGCATAGAAAAACCTATTGAATAAGTTCTGAATAAATTCTCATATGGCTTGCGTTGCCTTTGCACACCGTAAAATGTGGCAAACACTAGCTGACATAAAGAAATAATTGTAACTTTCTTTCTTCCTTCCGATGACACTA
>OMNN01027037.1:0-20824 GCA_900302755.1 Chromis chromis
TTTCTTGATTACTTACAGCCCCCCCGTCTGCATAAAAGTAGTGTTGGAACACACTGTGGTACCATACCCTCGTGAGCATTATTTGAACAGTATTGTACTGCAGAAAGTAGTGTGTTGCTATAAAAATGATGAGGAAAAGGCAATTAACAATGGAAGAGAGACAGACCATCGTAACACTTAAAAATGCAGGTCTTTCCTACAGAGAAATTGCGAAGAAAGTCAAGGTGTCAGTGAGTACAGTTACCTTCACCATCAAAAGTCACTCAGAAACTGGGGGAAACTATGACAGGAAGAGGTCTGGCAGGCCCAAAGCCACAACAGAATCGGAAGACAAGTTTCTGAAAGTCAACAGCTAGTGTGATAGGCGGCTAAAAAACTTGAAAAAATTGGGGTGTTCTAAAACTTTTGACCAGTAGTGTATATGATTTGTATACTGCAAAATGCAACTGGATGTAGTGGGGCATCCTGGTGTTTTTGGCATTGTGTATTTGAGAACCTATACATACAAAATATTTTTCAGCAATACTAAATATGGTAGGTCGGGTACTGGTCGGTTCACATGTTAGTAGTTAAATGTGTAAGATCAAGAAAAACAAAAAAATATAACTATAACCTGGCAATGGAGCTATGTGACAACTTAAGGGCTCACTAAAGTTGAGCACTAAACATTCGGAGGGGAACATCTATGTGTTTACTAAATTTGATGCCACTCTGTCCACCAGAAGTTGAGAAATTTCACTAGAAAATGAAAATTTCAACATTAGGCTGGTGCTAGATGACAAGTCGGGCTCACCAATGTCAGTAGGATTCATCCTCAGGAGACCATTAATCTCTTTTTTAACAGCAAGCCATCTAAGAGCTGAGAAATTCCCACCTGGACCAAAGGCGGCACACTAACAACAGACTAAAATCTGTAGATCAACAAGTCTAGCAAAGCTTAAAAAAAAACAATGTATAAAAAGAACTCATAGAGAAGACTGTGGTTTCCCAGAGTAACAGGGCAACACATGGGAAAACAGAGTCTTTTTGTAAGTGGCACCAGGAACAGAAACACCTGAATAATGTGATGCAATCCAGAAACACTGCAATAAGCAGACCCTTTGCAATAAGCAGTATTGACTTTATCTCAGTCAGAGCCAAGAGAGACATTGATGCAGCTAAATCCTGACAGTGTGGTTTGTGGTGTTGTTGCTGTGCTGACCTGTACATCTCCAGAGACTGTGCAACCTGCAGCACATTGTTGTAATCTCCAAACAGGTTGGAGATGCAGACTGTGACGTTAAACTGCATCTCTTCTTTCCAATTGGTCTTCTGGTTCCTTATAGGAATCCAGCTCAGGTTAGATGTTCTCTCGGTGTGCGGTTCAGTCAGGAGAGTGACGTGAGTAGCGTGGCAGTTTTGAGGAATCCAACACATGGCATCTGTGGTGACATAGGGGAAGCCAAAGTTGTCCGTGTGTTGTAAGACTGTCGTTGGAGTTGTTGCACTTAAGTGACCTCCGCAGCAGAAAAGGCAGTGAAGTGGTTGGATGGAGTCTCTCCTGAATAAGCCGATGATGCGAATATCCAAACCATCCAACCTCTGGTCCATGTAGGCCGACACCAGGAAGTGTTTGGTGTTTCTGAGTGGGGTGATTGTTGCATTGGAGACCCACAGCGGGCAGGCGAGTGGGGGCCCACGTGGCTGTGGGGCCGATCTGTCCGTCTCGGGTGTTTTCACGCTGAGGACGAAGACGAAGATGCACGTGGCGATGAAGAGGAGGAGAAACTTCCCTTTGAAGTCTTTTACCCTCTCCATCTAGTCACCGAATCCCAACCTGAGGCAGAATTTAGAATCACAGAGGTTACACATTTGAAAAAACAAAACAAAACACACTGTTGATATTAACGCTGGGCTAATTTGTTACTACGGAATGTGTAGTTTTGGTTGTCAGGTGTTGAGTTTATCTCAAGGAGTTACCCAGTCAATTAACTAATTGTGCCTAGAACAAGGTCAGAGAAAAATGCAAAGAGTCTTGAAAGAAGGAAGCCATGAAGTCAAACAGAAGTCAGTCATGTGGGTTCACTTCTAATGTTGAAACTCTGTCAGGCAAAATTTAATCTGTACTTTTAAAACACTGGCATATTTTGAGATCTCCTGAAAAAGACATTGTTGTATGTAAGAGGTCAAATCTATAAGATAAACTATAAATGCAGCAGATTTAAAGTCACTCCAAAGTCCATGATGACCTCAGTTTTCCCCCATGCACTAAAGAGTTCAGGCATCTGCACTCTAAACACTTTTAATGTCAAGTTTTGTCCTGCAGAGAGGAATTTTTGGAGGTTTTAGCAAGCGCCATAACATACTATAAGAATTGAAAATTACACATTTTCATTCATTTTTTAAAATCAGTTTTGTTAAATGTGGCTTCATTTACACAACCGGTTTTGTTGATAATAGCGGGAAAATGTAGATTTCTGTCAAATCACTCTTTGCCTTTACTGTACGTGTGCCTACTCAGGCTACGAGTCACCGCTCAAAGGCCCATTTTGAGCCTGAAAAAAGTAAAGGGATGTATTTCTCGTGCTACCAGTGTAATTGTTTATGTGTTAAAATGCCCCTATGGCTTGTTAGATGTGAAGAAGACAATTAAAATTCAAATATCAGAACATTAAATCACTAGCAGCTGACAGGATTTAACTTCTACGCATAGCATTTTGGATGCATAGACTAAACACATCTCCTACATGGACTGAATAAAGAGCTACACCAATTAGGCATAACATTATGACCATCTGCCTAATATTGTGTTGGTCCCCCTTATGTGGTCAAAAATGCTCGGAACCATTGGGCATGGACAAGAGGACCTCTCAGGGTGTCCTGTTGGTTCTGACACCAGGATGTCGGCTGTGGATCCTTTGGGTACTCTGGGTTGTGCAGTGGGGCCCCTGTCAATCAAATTTGTTCCACTGCATCCTGTTGATGCTTGATCAGAATGGGGTCTAGGAAGTTTGGAGGTCAAATCAACATCTTGGGCGATTGTCATGTTCCTTAAGATGTTTCTGATTGTTTGATGTTGTTGCCATGTGGTGGGGTGCATTTTCCTGCGGGGGTAGGCCAGTGACATTTGGGATTTCCATTTGCATGAGGGAGTGTACTTGTTCTGGGAAAATGTTTATTTGGGTGTCTAAGTCTCATCAACATGGATGGCAAAATCCAAGGTTTTCCAGCAGAACACCACATAGTACCAATAGGATCAATGTTATTCACTTCACCTGTCAGTGGTCATAATGTTGTGGCTGATCAGTGTATATGTGAGGTGTTTCCTGAGAAGCGATTTTTAACTTCTATTATTTGACTTTGGTGCAATTTGATGGAAAATCATGCTTGAATTCTTTAGATTTTTTAGTTTAAAAATGTATATAAAGTGGGTTTAAGCCCATTGTTCATGTTTGGCTCCTGTTGATGACTGAAATGTTGGGTTTTGAGTCACGTTTTCCGAGTAAAGACGTTTGGGAAATGAGTAATTCTTTATGCGATTCGCCTCCTCAAAGCCACTAATAGTTACAAGGCTATCAGTGTAAATTTTATAGGGCTGAGGTGTTTCTTTGTGTCAATAAATGCCCACACAACTGCTGCATGAATTTCAGTCTTCTTACTCATCCATACTTAAAGACCAACATCACACTCATTTTGTTTTAACTCCAGATCAATAACTCAATTTAATGAAAAAAAAAAAAGGTTAAGTAGCAGGGCCGCAGCTAGAACTGAGAATGTACAATACAAAAGTGAGCACACTTAAGTTCAAGTGTAGGCGATTTGATCTTGTGCACAATTAGAAGCAAATGCTGCATTAGACAAATCACAGGCTAGAACTGAAAAAGTTGAGGTTTTTACAGGTTCCTTTTCCATTCCATTGTTATGTTGTCGGCCTTCACTGGAAAGTACATGTGCAAGATTTTTGTTGCTCACTTTTATTGCATTGAAAACACACGCTGAGGCCTGTATACTACATACAAAGTACTTATTTAATTTATGGCATTTTAACTGCATTATACTAGACAAAAGACGTTTTTGAGTTCTCTCTCCTTCTAGTCACGGATAAGCTGTTTTCATAGAATTGCAGGACTTTATATTCCAGTGAAAAGTGACGCCACAGTCCGTAAAAATTAAACGGACTATTGGAGCCGAGCCATTGTTGACACATTTTGCCTTAACGGTGTCCCTGCTATAGATCAGAATGTCTGCGGGGGGAAAGGGCCTATGACAGGCACTAAAGAAGAAGTTTGACCTAAACCACTGCCTTCCTGTAAACTTAGATGTAACTAAACCCTAACCATTATTGTTTGTACGCCCTGCAAGGGGTGCACCTATTCTCCTGTATATCCATTCCTTGACTTATGCTTCTCAATAACCTTTTCACGGAGTTGCTTTTATCTTCATGGCATAGTGACTGGACCTTCCAGATACAGGTGTCTTTACAATCACTCGAGACGCATTCACTGCACTCAGATTATCTCCATTTCACTAACTGTGTGAGCGACTTTAAAAATTTTGTGTTTTGGTTTCTGTCTTATATTGTTTCCAGCAACAGACGGTTCAATTCAATTCAATTCAATTGTATTTATATAGCGCATATTTACAACACATGTCATCACATGCGCTTATCATCATAAGGAAGAACAATACAGGAAACCCAACAATCCAAAATCGCTTTTGGATACCCTATAGGCAAGCAGTCCGCAACTGTGGGGAGGAACCAAAAACCCCTAGGATAGGGAGGGGGAAATGGTTACTTCACACCAACTGCTCAGCACTAAGTAGCAGACAGAATTTAGGTTTTTTTGTACCCTGTTGAGGAAAAAGCTCCTAAAATATGTGTATATCAGTGTGAATGCATGTGTGTATTATTCTACCCCAAAAAGTCGATTAATATTGACTTAGCCAGGCATGAATAATTCTAGAGTGGGTTTAGTTTACTCATTGAAGTCTTAAGGTTAGATTTAATGTCTTTGCGTTTATTTTTCCCCAAGCAGGAAGGTCCAGTATGTGACAGGTGATGTGACTGATGCTTTATACAACAGATTGCTAATAATGTTCATGCAAACTAAATCTATACACAGGAAAGATAAGCCCAACACTGATTGTGCATCAACCAATAACTTTAGTTTCAGTTGCATTATTCCAAAACCACCAGTCGCATGTGACAAAATCTGATTTACAAGCAACTTCTGCTTCCCATGAGGAACATTCTCTCAGAAATGTTTAGCCAAATCTCGGACATATTGCAGCCCCCAGATAAACAGAAGCACAGAACTAATCACAGATCATCAATTGCACTCAGCGCACAACATCCTTAGAAGGAGCGACTCTCCTCTCTGTCACACACAAATCTGTTAACACTCAACAGAGTCTAGTCGGTCTGAACAAATATTTTTAAAGCACTTTGCGACTACTTGTGCGCTGACACTGATCCTTTGAAGAAAGTGGGGTTTAGCTTAACATACAGCTGCAAAAAAGGTATTTTTTAATATATATAAACCAATGAAACTACAAATTCTAACCTATCACTGATGCAAAATCAGTTTGTGCCTTTAAGAGTAATGTTTATAAGGATGAACAAAACCTTAGACGACACACATAAAGAATAAAAAGTTACATACTTAAGCCATGCATACAATTTTTAGAAACTGCTGTGTTCTCTCATAGCAACAGGATGAATGTGGTCTCATGGCTTTGCTGGTTACAGTTCTTGGAAATGGAGTAAAAGGTTCATACATTTTTAAAAGGGTTACAAAACACAAGAGCAGGCCACTATAATGTGAATTTCCAAATAGAGACAAAGAAAAAAAGAATATATTTGAATGTAATGAATAGGCTGTACAGTGATATTCTAGGGCTGGAAAAGTAGTGCAAATGCTATGAAGTGCATGTATTAAATGTAAAAAAAAAATACATATTATAGTAAGTAGAGAGGAAACTGTACGATTAAACATACAAATATTAGTAGAGCTGGGTGGAGAAATACTGTAAATATTAGACTTTTTCTGCTGATTTGTGTTAGTTTTAAGAAAATGAAGGCTGTATTGACTCACTCGAGGCTGTGAGGTGCAGTCAGCGTGTTTCCTCCTTGCTGCCGGGCTCCAGATTAATGATTGACTCCGGGTTTTCTGCAGGTGTACTTGGGTCCGTCCTTCGGCCCTCACTTTCACAATTTGTCTCATCACTCTGGGTGTGTGTGGGTAGGTGTGTTTTCCCCCCCTTAATCTCTGGGCGTGACCAGCGACGTCAGGAGACTCTCGGCTGATAAAAAAAAAACCCCCCAGTGTACAGAAAGTGATTAAACCATGACGAGTGTGTTTTTTTAAGATAGTGCTGCGGCTTTTCTATCTGGTTTGTTTTTACGCAGTTTGCTGCACAGCTGCTGGCAACCAAACGCAAACAATAACTGACCGATGAAGTATGAAATGCGTGTCAAGGTGTCATTCTCTCGATGCAAAAAGCTGTGAGTCAAATTTTGGAGTAATTTGTAATTTCACTCCTTAAAATGCAACTTGTATAAGAAAAGCCTGTCTTATAGTGTGTTGATATATACAGCGTTGTGAAAAAGTATTCACCCCCATACAGAAATCTTCCATTTTTGCACATTTGTTACACTTAAATGTTTCAGATCAAACCCGTTTTAACACAAGACAAAGATAATCCAATACAAAATGCATTTTTTAAATTATTTTATTTATTGAAGGTAAAATGCCATTCAGCCCCATCTTGCCCTATGTGAAAAAGAATTAAAGTGTTGGAGTGGCCAAGTCAAAGTATTTGGATTTGAATCCAATTGAGATGCTGTAGCAAGAACTAAAAGGGCAGTTGTTGTGACCTAATGTGACCTAATTAAATCTATTCTGCAGAGAAGAGTGAACCAAAATTTCCTCCATGGCGATGTAAAAGACTGATTACAAGCTATCGCAAATGTTTAATTGCAGTTGTTGCTGGCAAGGGTGGCCCAACCAGTTATCATTCAAGGATTCAAGGTTCTTTATTGTCATACCAGCACACGTGTAAACAGGACATGGCACGAAATTGGCACTTGGGTCCCGGTTGTAAGTCCAACAATAATAATAAATATATAAAGATAAGAAAATATGCACGTGTACAAAGCTGTGCTGTGAGGTAGATAGAAAAGTGTCTGTAGTTGCCGGTTGGTGAGTGATAGGTGGAAGCTATAGAGCACTACCAGAGTTCAACAGTCTAACAGCTTATGGAAAGAAGCTGCATGATGCAGACGGCGCTCTTCCTGCATCTGCTGATGTAAATCTGTGGTGGTGGGTAGGCTGCTCCCCACAATGCTCTATGCAGCCTTCATCACCCTCTGCAGAGCTTTCCTCTCTGCAGCAGAGCAGCTGCCATGCCACACAGTGATGCAGGAGCAGAGGATGCTCTCCACCACACATCTGTGGAAGCTGGTCAGGACTGAGCTCCCAAGTCCAGAATGCCTCAGCTTCCTGATGAAGTATAGGTGCTGGTTGGCCTTTCTGACCAGGTAGGAAGTGTTGCAGCTCCAGGTGAGGTCCTCGGTGAGGTGCACGCCCAGGTACCTGAAGCTGGAGACAACTTCCACAGCTGCTCCTCCGATGTGCAGTGGAGGGAGGGTGTGTCTGCCCTTCCTAAAATCCACAATCATATCCTTGGTCTTTTTCACGGAGGTTCAGGGGGGCAATTAAAAATAAAATCTTCAATAAACCAGAATTTAAAAACTGTATTATATTCAATAAATATACATATTAGTTTGATGATCTGGAACATTTAAGCATAAGAAATATATAAAAAGAGAAGATATCAGGATGGGCAACTCCGGTCCTCGAGGGCCACTATCCTGCATGTTTTAGATGTTTCCCTCTTCCATCAGCTCATCATCAAGCTCTGCAGAAGCCTGATAACGATCCTGATCATTTGAATCAGGTGTGTTGGAAGAGGAAGACATCTAAATTTTAGATTTAGATGCTTCCCTCTAAATCTGATAACAATCGTTATTGTTGATTAAAATTTAGATGCTTCCCTCTTCCAACACACCTGATTCAAATGATCAGGATCGTTATCAGGCTTCTGCAGAGCTTGATGATGAGCTGATCATTTGAATCAGGTGTGTTGGAAGAGGGAAGCATCTAAAACATGCAGGATAGTGGCCCTGGAGGACCAGGATTTGACCCCCCTGGTCTAAAATGTATGATTCGGTACCAGAATCATCCATATTGGGCAAGTCTGTGTATATTTATTGCGAAAAGTAATATTTCGGTATTGATTATGGCGGCTATCTTTAAAAAATGGCAGCCATCTTGAATTTCAGGTGGCCAGCGTATTTTTTTTCAAAAATGTAACCCTCCAAGGAGTGTTTTTCTGCAGCAAATCTTCCACTCTGGGTGCACAGAGTTATGATGGCCATCGGTGACGTAGGAACTGTTTAGCTAATACTTTATGTAACTACGACACAGCCTCACATCACCAAGAGTTATGAGCAGTTTGAAAGGACTTGCAGATAAAAAATATTCATCTCTAAAGTTGCACAACTTCAAATCTTTACACCAAAATGACAAGTGACAACAATGAGAAATAGTTGAGAAGCCTCTTGAAGCCACAAAATACATGTTCCAAACCATTAAACCTAAGTTTACGAAAAGCTGCAAGCAAACAGAAGAAACTAACTTCCCTGCCTCATTGGAAGAAATGGCAAATACTACGTCTCAGCTGGTTTGACTCTGCAGCTCTGAGGCTCTTGTGGTGTGGAGGTATATCTTGTTTACTCAAACAGACCTGTACTGAGGGCTAAAGGGTCAAATAAGCACAGCACCGACACAAAATGCTCAGAAGCTAATTGTGTTTTTGTGCATCTTTTCACAGTCAGTGTCTTTTACTAGTTTAGAGCTGCTTTATTAAATGAAGGCTAGTTTTTATGATCATGTAAATCCCCTCTCCTGCCATTCCCTCCCCCCTCATCCCCACTCCCAACCCAACCGGTCGAGGCAGATGGCCGCCTTCCCTGAGCCTGGTTCTGTCTGAGGTTTTTTCCCCCTCCCTATCCTAAGGGGTTTTTGGTTCCTTCCCACCGTCACTGACTGCTTGCTCATAGGGAATTCAAAAGCAACTTTGGATTGTTGGGTTTCCTGTTTTCCATTCTTCCTTACTATGTTAAGCACTATGAGATGACATATGTTGTAAATATGCGCTATATAAATAAGATTGAATTGAATCGAATTGGCCTTACTGGATTTGAAGTCTTTGTGTCATGGCAGGACTTAGGCCCCGTCCACATGAAGCCAAAACGCGTATCGATTCCAAAACGTTCTTTGTAAAGACGGAGCTGTTTCAGTAAAGGTGTCCGTCCACACAAATTCACTTGAAACGCCTGAAAACGATGTAAAACACATACCAGGCCTGTTGGTGGCGCTGTGACGGCGTAACGGAAACTGGCAGCGGGACTTAAGGCATGCACAGAAATCTGATACGACGTAAACACAGAACATGAAGTGGCGTATTGTGTTTTCCATATTTGTTTGGTGAACACGGTGATAATGCAGAAGAAGTATATTTAGCTGTTATAGCGATAACAGGGTGACTAGCTTCAGCAGTACACATGCAACACTGTATGGCACCATAGTTGTAGTCCTTTTCTGAGTTTGGCGTATTTATCGAGAGATGGCGCTATGACGCAAGCGTTTCACAGCGTAGAAGTGCCGGTTTCAAATCTTTCCACTCTGGGACCTGGTTTCAGAAATGATCGTTTTCAGACCCCAAAACGCCGGCTTCGTGTGGATGATACACCGGTTTGACAAACTATTTGTGCGTTTACGCCTGGCTTCGTTTCCGTGTGGACGAGGCTTTAAAGAACATTAGGTTGTCTTGACTTATTGACATTTCAATAACAGTGGTCCAGAAACTACACTATTTGGACAGAAACTATGAGCACATTTTCATGAGGTTCATGAGGTTATTTCATTAAATGAATAAGCTAGAATAATATACTGGTACCTGATCCTTAGAAAAAACACACGGCTCTGGTTCTCACTTGAGAGAGCGAGAACATTGCCCTCTGAATGGGAACAAAGAAGTGTCTGAATAAGCTCTGATTGTCAAACATTTTTATGTGATGAACTACACCTACTCCTCCTCTGTTCAGGGCATCTGTGTGAACTTAATTGCATCTGACTTTATACATCCATGATTAATGACCTTGGAATGGCTTTGTTAAAATGAAATGCAAAAAGGACACAGTCAGAAAGACCAGCAACACATTGGTTAACACAATTAGGAGTAAAATTAGGGAAATAAATAAAGAAATGGCAGAAAGGATTCCTTCAGAGATCAACAAGGATTACCAGATAGAACTGAGTTCACACAGGATCAAGAATGGGTGCAGTGATACGATGGAAACCATTTCAAATCTCAAAGAATAAGACAATGAGTGTTAAATTTGAAGAACATGCAGAAAAGACAGTAGCTTCTTGGATGCGCGTTATTTTCATTTGAGTTCAAATTCATCCTACGTGGATCTGATGGTTTGTGTGGAGAAAGTCAGGAAGACTTCTAACCAGACTGCACTGCAGTGAAATATGGAGGTTGGAAAGTCCAAGTTTGGGACTGTTCTTACAGTCGTGTGTGTGTGAATGTACCGTATCTATTGATGGAATCAGGAACTTTGTAATGTGCAGAGGAAATTTGGATGCAACCTTAAAAGAAATGTGCCAAAACAAATCATTCAAGTGAGAGAAGTGGCTCTTTCAGCAGAAGAAGGATCCAAAGCATACCAGCCCTGTTCAGAGAATAGTTCACTCAGAAAACATCAGAGTCTCAGAATAACCTTCCCAGAGCCCTGTGCTCAATCTATTAGAGCACCTATGGGATGCCAAGGACAAATAAATGTCAGCTCATAGATGCCCTGGTGGGCATGAACTAAAAGCTTTGCTGGCTGAAACATGGAGGAAACTTTCACCACAGCTATTACAGACACTGGCTGCTTCCAGGTCCAGACTTTGTGAAGCAGTTCTGGAAGATAAAGGTTGGTAAATGGTAAATGGTCTGCACTTATGTAGCACCTTTCTACCTTAGTGGTACTCAAGGTGCTTTACAATGTGTTTCACATTCACCCATTCACACACCAATGGTGACAGACTTCCATACAAGGTGCCTGCCTGCCATTGGGAGCAACTTGGGGTTCAGTGTCTTGCCCAAGGACACTTCGGCATGCGGAGGGGGCCGGGGATCAAACCACCAACCTTGCGATCAGTGAACAACCCGCTCTACCACCTGAGCCACAGCCGTCCTGGCAGGATGGCAAAATAAATACAAAAATAGTGTAATTGTGATCTTTAGTTAAGCAAATCTTGGATGTCCAGATACTTTTCTGCCCTCAATTTGAACAGTTTTGAATTGTTTTATTATTTTAAACCAAACTGCTTTTATGTTTCTAATGAATAAATGTCATTCGCTTTGACATTCATACATTTTTAATCTGGAGATTAAGTGCCCATATGTGTCATTTTGGGGCCACTATAAAAGTAAATGTCTGAAAAGCTTTGTTGTTTTCAGTCTACATCTACAGCTCTGCTACGCAGGTCTGAAAAGATACCTTAAAGCCACAACGAAAAAAAGAAAGCTCTAAATGCATAACAGCTGCTAAACACCAGATAAATGCCACCAAGTGAGTAACGTCGTCATCTGAAGATACAGAGGAATTAATGAGACCCAGCTTTGTTATTTTAAGCCACTAACAATAAATATTGTACTAGAGATTAGGAATGTGGTGCCAAGTCTTTTTCACAATAGCCTGAACTTATGACATCACTGTTTACAACACAAACAGTCCTGGTTTGCATCTCTGGACAGCCTCATCTGCCTTTGAGCATCTAATTGTATCGCCTGTGTTTTGGGTTATATTTCTGCATGTATGCAATTATCTATAACACATACAGTATGTTTCAATTGTGCAGGGCGTTTTCCCAAAGCACTGACATGTGCACTCAACAACTAGCCAGTTTTGTGAATAGCTGAATGTGTGTCAAAGCAGATGTCTGAAACAGAGAGCTGCTAGCTGGAGCACAGCCCTTTTCATTGGATCTGAATAGACATGGGAGCACAGGCTGGGGACCAGCAGAGCAGCTAAATGGGGCAGAGTCAGCAGCCTTTTCTTTCACTCTCCCACTCAGAAAACCAGTATGCTCTTCACTGTGTAGATCTATGCCACCTACTGCAAAACAGTTTGCGTGTATACTATTTTTTAAACTCTTATTGATTCATATTTAAACTAACCATCAATGCACACACTGGGCTTTCACTCTGACTGACTTCAGTTTGAAAATGTGGTGCAAACCTTGTGTTTATTCAACACTACTGTGCTTTACACCAGCATCTGTGATGAATTACAGTATCGCAAACAGCACTGATTATGACTCCTGGTGACTGTTCATGACATAACACTGGATTCATGTTTAAATATAATTAAACTCTTTGATAAACAGCACAGAATGAAGAGGGCAGAGTCCACCGGGTTTGTATGAAGCTGGCAGACACTTTCTTAAATATTAGCCAGGTGATTCACTCTCAACTGAGCAGGAAGGTTGATAGTTGGACTTGGAATCTATAAAAGATAAGGAGCCACAATGATAGCATTTAAAAGTAACAATTGTGCCTCATAAATATTCAAATATGTACCAGTATCTATCAGTAGGATAGTGCTTTGATTATGACAGTGTGTAACCACTTAGCCATGTAATGTAAGCGCCAGAGGACAAAGACACATGTCCTGATTCAAATTAAACAGAGCTACAGTATTTGATTTGGGCATTAATGAATGCCATGGATCAGATCCAAGGCTGACCAAAGGAGCAAATTGTGCACAGAGCTCCTTTAAGGACAGCTGAACAAAAGCATGAGACAGAGGACGAAGAAGAAACTGCCAAGGAGGAGAACTGAGAGAGTGGGGGTAGTAGTGGTCTAGTAAATACCCCTTCCCCTGCTCTCCTGCCTTATTCATGCTTTAACTGCGGGGAGGCACTTCCTTGCCATAACATCAGCTTCCTGTGGTGGCGTCTCCCATTAAAAAAAACGGTCAACCCTACAAGGGTGACTATTTGTAAAAGGACAAGCAGGCACCAGTTTGCCTGAGACAGACCAGACACTGTCAAAGCTTCAATCTCATTTATCAAACTATGCCTCACTGTTCATATCAGAGGCTGGAAAGGAAATTATTAAGCCATTTCTATGAAGTAAGCTTCTGCAGAATAGAGCTGCAATGATTAATTAACCATTTTCCAACTATCAAATGAATCCCCAACTATTTTGATGATCTATTCGTTGGTTTGAGTCATTTTTTTTGCAGAAAAAAAGTCAAAATTCTCTGATTCCAGTTTCTTACACACAAATATTTTCTGATTTCTTTCCTCCTTAATGACAGTAAACTGAATATCTTTGGGTTGTGGGCAAAAGAGACATTTGAGGACGTCATCTTGGGCTTTGGGAAACACTGATGAACAGTATTTTTAATGCCTCACACCTGATAAAAATTAAATATCTGTCACTAAAAATGCCCCACTGAGCTACTTATTTGACACCTTTAACATCATAAGCATAGACCTGGAACTGTAGAGCAACACAATCCGCAAAATGTATATTTGTATAAATAAATGTGCATCTATGTGGATAATCTGTCATAGAAATAAATTTCCCTCCTGCCTTATTCAGTGTCACCTGAAGGCAAGGTTTCCAAGACTACAGCCTCCAAAATATTTTTCTAAAAGCAAAGCAATGATCAGGAGGAGCCAAAAAGAAATAACTCGTAAGTCACATCTCCTGGAAATTGATTTGTAGAGTGAATTATGAAAAGAGTTCCAGGAAACTTGGAAGAGATCTGTGGTCATAGGGTTAGAAAAGATTATTTTGAATGAAGAGAGTATGTGAGAGCAGGGTTTAGTGAAGTAGAGGCTATATCTCTGAAATAGCAGAGTCAGGAGCAAACACAGTGACAAGTTGCAACATCAGTGCAGTGTTGATTCTTCTCAGGGGGCAAATTTACATTGTTCTGGGCTACAGCTTCATTAGCAGCACCACTGATAGCTCTAACCCTCAAACAGTGCCATTCAACTACACATGCTTTACCAACCAAACCTTTTACTTGATGACAACTAATCCACTCTATGGAGTAAGCAGACGTTAGTGCGACCCTACGAGAGACCAAAAGGCAACTCAAACCCAAGGAGATAACCCAGCTAGCTAGTTAGCATTAGTGTCAGGCATGCAGGGAATTTCAGTGGACTAACTTCTTGATTGGCTACACGCTTTCAAAACAAAAGCACCGAGCTAGACACGTAAGCACAACCCTGAAACACTTCTACTGAAACAATAATAATGATATTGAACCTTCACTGAAGCCAGCTATTTTGATCCTATAGCGAAAATAGAGGTGAAAAAAATAAGAGGTATGGTGAGGATAGTAGATGAAGTATGGTTTTAAAGTGCAAATCGTTGTAGCCATATGAAATATTTTCAGAGTAGTATTCAGTCACATGTTCTGCAGAGCCAGCATTCAAACTAGGAACAAAGATCCTCCATCAAACAGAAACGTTCAGAAAACGTTCCCTAGAGGTTCCCTGAACGTTCCTGTGTGCTATTGGTAATAAACACTGAGGCTACGAGACAACAACTTGATTTATTTTGAAATTATTCACTGTACGGTGTACGTGAATGTGCTAGCTTAACAGCTGAACTAAAATCTGCTCTGAGGGTTAAAACAACTATTATTTAGCCATTTAAAACTAAGAAAATAAACAAAACGAGTGTGGGTAATTAACATAACCTCACTGTTGGTGCCTGTGTTTCTTTTTAGTGAGTTAATTTACCCCTGCTATCAGCAAGCAGTGCCGAAGCTAAGGCTGCTAACGCTATCATTAGGCTAACAATGTTAGCATAGCCGGCATAAAGACAGCGCTCCGTCAGTAAACTGATAAAATATTCTTACCTCTGGTTCTCCTAATTCTTCCTGCGTGAGAGACTGGTTGGAGCCCGATGAACGTCCATTTGCTAGGAGTTGGCTAATCCCACAACTTGTGACGGCTCCAGGCAGCATCGGTTTCGGATGGCAGCTCCTCTCCGCTGGCAGCAGCCGGATGATCCTCAGCCCCCTCCCCTGGTTGCATCACCTCAGCATCAGCCTCAGTGCAGGAGCTTCACCTCTCTGCCTCCAGCGTGGATAAATACCCACTGTGGTGTCTAAAAATCACTCCAGGAGCAGGACCACACTCTGACCACACTTCTAATGTGAGGGGATGAAATGGGCAAATATTGTCCAAATTACCAGACAGTGGATTAGTGTTAATCTCTGTTGGCTTTACACAAATCTCTCACATGATTTGAAATGTATCCTACTTTACTCATTATCACACTATTTGATATGTCAGTGATATTTAGCAAGGGCCAACTAAATTTGTGGGAAAACAGATGTTTGGAGCTTTCTACTCTCTTGGAATTAGGAGAGCTTCTTTAGGGATGTTCAAGGAGCCTTGGCTGCTAGGGAGTTTCCTGGAGGAACCTTTAACAGCTCAGTTTAAGAAAGAGGTTTCTGGTGAACCTAAATAACTCTAAAGGGGTTGTTGGAGGAGTTTTTATTTTAAATTGTTTTACGTATTTATTTAGTTTTAGAGTTGGGTGTGGGCATAACCAACACTTTACACCTGTACACTTTGTATTATTATATTTATTTTTAACTTTTATTTTATTTTCACATACAAAGTATTCATTACATTGGTTCATTTTATAATAAAAGACAGTATTAGAAAAATTAATTTTAGTCAAATAAGTAAATAATAGTATAAAATAACAGTATAAAACTGAATTTTAGAAATCTCAGTATTTACATCGTATACAGAAACTGAGTATTTTGCTCACTAATAAAAAACAACAACTGAGGAATTATTTAGGGTCAGTTAACGCCAGTCTTGTTTTTATACTGGAAAACACTTTGACTTGCTGAACTTTGTTTGTACATTACCGATTTTTAATTTTAATTTTCTACATTTTTATTTTTTTTTAATAATAAAGTCTATCCTTTATTGATCCACTTGGGGAAATTCCTTCTGTGCATTGACCCATCCTATTCAAAGTTAACCTTAACTATACATACTAGGAGCAGTGGGCTGTTGCGGTGCAGCACCCGGGGAGCAGTCAGGGGTTAAAGGGCCCACAGTGGTGGTGACTGGGACAAGCGCTCACTTTCCCACCTCCTCTTGTCAGTCCGGGGACTCAAACCGGCGACCCACCAGTTACAAGTTTGCTTCACAAACCACTAGGCCACCACTGCCCAACCTAGAAACCTAGAAAGCACTTTTTGTTTAAGCTAGAAAAGTACCTAATAAATAAACGTATTGTTATTTAGGGCTGCAGGTAACAATTATTCTTATTGTGAGTTAATCTGTGGATTATTTTCTTGATTTTCTTGATTATTTGTTTGGAAAAAAAAAACGTCAGTCAGTGGATCTCAAAGCCCAAGATGATACCTTCAGATGTCCTGTTTTGTCCACAACCCAAAGATATTCAGTTTACTGTGATAGAAGAGGAAGGAGACCAGAACATGTTCATATTTCAGAAGCTAGAAACAGAGAATTTAGACTTCTTTTAGACTTAGGCTTCCCAAGTCCCATAGGACCATTGGATCAGCGTTCTTGGTTGTCCACTGCGATGTTGGAGCAGCGCCTCTGATGACCGTAGAGTCCCACACGGGAGTGGCAGTCCTTCTGGCACTGTTCACAGATGAAGGCGGTGGCAGGCCTTTCAGACTGGTTTTTAGTGTTTCTGTGGGCCCTTTTCTCATCCCACTGAAGCAGCAAGTGTTCTTCAAACCTCTGCAGCCCCCTACAGGTTTTAAGCCTCCAGGTGCCCCTGTTTTTTTTTTTGCTGAGGCTTCCCATGTGACTGTGTCAGTGTTGGTGGCTTCTAAGTCTGTCTTGCACAGGTCTTTGAATCTTAGCTGTGGCCGTCTTCCCCAAAGCGAGTTCTCCATAGAGGAGGTCTTTAGAGATTCTGCCATCCTCCATATGGCACATTAATGGAAATTTAACAAAATAATCAATTACCAGAATAGTTAGCAGTTAATTTAATAGATGACAACTGATTAATTGCTGCAGCTCTGTTATTATTATTACTGCTGGCTGCAGAGGGCCACAGAACATGAACTCTGTAGACAAAACTTTGCATCCTGAGTGTGGTTTTGATATGAGTTTAGTACAATTGATTGATAGCAGAGGACTCAACCATTACATTAATAAGACTTTATACTGACGAAGGACAAAACAAAAGTTACCAAGTTTTTATTTACATAAATCATACATACATGACACACTGGTCATCCTAAGGATCACTACGAGTTATTGCTTATTTTACATCAATCAAAAGCCTTCAGGGTTACAGTTTGTGCTAACAAGTGCTTGAATACTTGTAGTGATTTCGAGAACAAAATATGAATACAAGCACACAGTGTATTTTCACAGAGCTTTAAAAGTAATACTAAGTATGTGGAAACCAGTTAAGAACTCAGCATATCTGGATATGAGTGAATCAGTGTGTGCTTCGAGGGTCCTACAGGGAACTATTTGGTATTTTAGATAATCTCCAGGTGCTCTCGTTTCTACAGCAGTGTGGTTTTGTTATATAAAGGTAAAAGACTTACAGAGAAGGAATGCAGAAAGCAACACATATATTAACTCCAGCTGAATACATCGTCAACTCAAACAGAATCTAAAAAAAGAATCATGTGGACACGTGAAATATGGACAAAAAGACAACTGTGAAATTCAAATTACACACTGCACAGTATACATTCCATAAGTGGAAGAATTAGCTGTGCCTTTTACTGGAATGATTTTTCTCTCACTTCTCTGTACCACCTCCAAAAGCACTCAGATCTACATGAAAGTTGGCTCAACCTCAACCACCAGAAGAACCTGCAAACTGAATAAGGTCACTACACAAACTGTATAGCACAGAAAAAAAAGAAAAAAAACACCTTCAACGGTTCGGTCAACATGCCTGCATGTTGGTGTGTGTTAGCTACAGTTCTCAGTCTCATACTTTTAAATTCTGTACAAAATTCAGAGAGTGTGTAAACATTAGGATAAATGAAATGTTCTATTGGTCATCAGCAGGGAAACATTGGCACAGGTAAGCTTTAAACCAAGTCAAACATTTCTAGGGAAAAAACACATGAAAAAATAACGTCCATTCATTCAATCATTCATCCATTCATTCATCATCAGAAATACACCTCACAAAATCCAGCAACAGCAGAGATCCCCTTCTGTGACTATCGGGCTAATGTGCACAGTGACAGAACAGGGCAGGGGAAACGTTTAAGTACAGTAAATATTGCTTCTTGAAGTTTAAATTAAATTAAAAAAGGAATGATATATTTTGTCCATACATCACAAAGGGATGTCTTTTACTGACACAGCAGGTAAGCTTTAAAGCAAACAGAACACACATGCTCATCACATCTCTAGAAGAAATGGCTTTGGTCATGGTGGCTGTTTCCAGTTTTAAGTGGGGTGATGGTTCCCCCTGGTGGCTAAATGAAGCATCCTCAGAGTAAAGCAGCGAGTCTTGGCTGCTCAGCAGCGTCCACCTCATTAAGCTGCCCACATTCTTCCTCAGAGCAGGACATTTATGGACAAACCCACAATGTTCCTGTTATACTTCAGTAGAGAAGAGAAGGCTTTGACGTTTGCTGTCAGGTGTTGGGATGCTCTCCAGCTGAAGGAAGTAGAGAAGGACTTGAACCTAAGGAGACACAGAAGAGGTGATGAGACACACACAAACATGCCAGATGTAAAGGTCTCACTTATCACTGTCCTGACAGGAGTTTTACCTGAGCCATGACCTCCAGAGACCAGCTGTCGTTCATGGAGATTGGCTGAGAGCTGCTTGAGATTTTGCTGTCTTTTTCAGAGGGCCGAAGTAAAGTGGGACCAAACACTGTGGCCAGATTGTGCAAAGACATCTTGTTGACGCTCTCATTTTCCGCCACCCTGTAAGAACAAGCAAAAGATTATATTCAACCTACAGATACAAAATCCCAACATCTTTACCAAATGTCACTGAAAGGTTTGACTCAGCTTGAATCTTTAAATGACTGTCAGCTTACAAACTTTAAAGTTAGCCTTTGTACCTTTTGCTGAACAAGAGCCACTACAGGGGTGGCTGAAATGATTTGTGTAAAGGATAAATCATTGCGTAGCAGCAGTAGCACACGCTCAGAAGAGTGATTCAATAAGTGAACTGAATCTAAAAAATCTGAAGTGTGATAACATTAGCAAAAATGAGTCACCATGATCTTCTCCTACCAGCCCACGTAAGACTTCAGCAGTAAAACCACTGAGTGTGTCAAGTGAACAAATGTGAGTCTGTCCAGGAAACAAACTCTTCATACATAAGGGGAAAAATTTATTTCTTCCTTTAAAAGTTGCACAGGCTTTAATGCATGTACCTACTGTATGTTTTTTCCAAATAGTACTATTTCAATTAATCATGAATATTGGCACCCTTTACACCTAGTGCTATAACCAATGATGTTGAGCCTACAGGTCCATCTTAAACAGTACATCTTAGTAAAATGTGTGTAAGGTGTGAAACATAGGCCGTAGAACTAATGCACAGATACACAATGGCTCACAAATATGTACTAGGGAAGTTGTTTACCTTTTTAAGTGGTCGAGCACGAAGAGAAAAGTGACCAGGTTGGGCTCTGGTAGAGACAGCAGCAGGTTGAGCATGCAGCTCTCCTTGGCCACACTGTCAGACAGAGCTGCAGGGGAAAAACACACATGAATGTGCCGCTGTCAAAAAACACATTTATGCCTTCCTGACCAATGAAAAGAATAAAAGAAAGAAGAAGTGGTGACTGACCGATGCCTCCAGCAAAGTTGGGGTACAACTCATCAGTGAAAAGAGGCTCCGGCAGCTCACGGAAATACAGCTTCAGTGTTCCAGCGATGGCGTTTACATCCATCTCCCTCATCATGATAGACACGTCCTTGTTGTCTGCAGGGCAGATGAAACAACAGTCACTAACATCAGAGAACACAAACTGCACAGTGAGCTTAAAACACTTCTGAGCAGACGCAGCTCTAAAGGCCTGTCTTCAGATTGTTCTACACATGAGGGATGGTTTTTCGATGCTGACTGTCATTGTTTCCCAGATTTGACAAAACACTTCTGGGAAGAAACCAAATTCAAAGTGAACTAACTTGAATCAAAGGCAGCCTTCAGCGCCTGGATGTCAGTTGCGACTCCAGACACTCTGTAGATTCCCACTTCGTCCATCCCTCGTCGCTCAATCTCCTCCACACACTGGCGCACAATGAGCGGGACCTTGGAGCGTTCTCGCCTGGTGAGGACACACACACACACACAGAAACAAGGCTTCAGGGGCTGCTTACAATCCAACAGATCATACAAAATACTGTGAGCACATCAGACCATAGCTGAAATTACTGCAGCTCATCATATTTGCGGTACAGTGAAGAACACTTGAAGAAATGGGAGCATGCCTATGTTCCCACAGCCCTATGTTCCCGCTCCCTATATTCCCACACCCCTATATTCCCACAGCCCTATATTCCCACACCCCTATATTCCCACAGCCCTATGTTCCCACAGCCCTATGATCCCGCTCCCTATATTCCCACAGCCCTATATTCCCACACCCCTATATTCCCACAGCCCTATGTTCCCACAGTCCTATATTCCCACAGCCCTATATTCCCACAGCCCTATATTCCCACAGTCCTATGTTCCCACAGCCCTATATTCC
>OMNN01027043.1:0-16804 GCA_900302755.1 Chromis chromis
TCACTCTCATAATGAAGTTTTTGCTCTCTCTTGTTTTCTAGTTCGATTTAGGCACTAAAACTATGGTTAGGTTCAGGAAAATATTTCATTTTACATGTTAGAAGCTTAATTCAAAGTAAGGTGGCTAAATTCAGTTCTATGGTTATAAAAAAGTATATCAATAAAAATGATCAACAATTATGGACACTGACTGAAATGAAACCTTTTACTGTAATACGTTTTTCAGTTTTATCGCCCGGCTGTATGCTGCAACAACTGCTGTCTGTCAGTCAGCATCATAACTGGCTGGCTAACTATCTGGGACGAATTCCTAAATACACAGTTGTCATCAAGTGAAGGTTCAAATCAGACTAACTAAGAAAATAATGGCAAATGAAGCCAATCTGACATTGCAACACCCGGAGCACGCTAGTAAATCTAAAGACTAATGGTTCTATAGTTGATTTTACAGCCGTTTTAGAAAAAAAGACAAAATGCATCGTGATTGGTGGCTCAGAGGTTTGCAAAATGGAAGAAGCTGCACACAGTTGGAGAAGAACTCGTCCTACAAAGCTATACTTTGTACAATGGCAGCTAATAAGTGAAAAAAAAAAAAAAGTTCCTCTTTGAAATGACACAGTAAGAAAGAGATTCAGCAGCTGGATCATGTTGCTGTAAACTATTTTCAATTCAGCTGGACGCATCAACAGATGCAGCTAATGCATTACCTCCAGTTCAGTATCCAGGAGGGAGCAAAATACTGGACGATTTTCTCTTCTGCAAATGAATGTCTGGAAGAACATCAGGTGAGGAATTATTCAAACTGCTGAATGCATTCATAACAGGAGCCAGACTGAGCTGTGAAAAATGTGTGTCTGTGTGTGTAGGCGGCAATAACAGGCCACAAGAGCGCAGTTTTTGCAAGGAATAAAGGCTGTCAACCCAAATGTTGCCACTTTATTGTAGGTTTCCTAGCAGAATATTTGAATCTGAAAGGTATAGAACCAGAGCTTTACAGTGATTTGAATGCAGCAGTGAGCCAACCAAGACAGCTAACTGATTTAATGAAAGCTATGATCATCGTGAATGAAAAGAATGAGGGAAACTGTGCAGTGAAAATGCTTCATGTAACAAGAGAAGGTCATTTTGAAAAATGTCTCTACGTCCACTGTTTGTGAACCCCCGATTTATGGTGATTCAACAGGGAACAGCCGCTGAAAAAAAGCCGTTAAACAAGATTAAAAGTTCCCTGAGTGCGAGAAACAACTTCAAAATAAAGTTCAGTGCCCATGAATGGCCGAACAGACAGACCGCAGCCCTCCCTGATGAAATATAAGTGCCACAGATAGTCCCCCTGGCATCGCCAATGTGCATTAGAGGAAGCTCCATCAACAGCGAATCCACACACTGAAAATAGCTGTGGATCAAGAGGAGCAATCAGCGGGCTACATGTTGCGTGCAGGCAAGCGGGGGGCTGATTACCTCCAGTTGGGTTGCCCTGGAAAACTGATGCCAAATCAATTCTTCAAGGTGCACCTTTGACAAACACGCTGTGATGGTTTTACCAATCGGGGAGAATTCATGGAGCCCTGCCCTTCCAAAGTAGAAGTGTTCTGGCACCGAATTCAATCTGATAACTCTGTCAGGATGACAGCTGGGTGTGCGGAGACTCCGAGGTATCTAATGCTTTGTTTCAGGATTCTTTGTCTCACGTTTCAGTTCCACAGCAAAAACAAAGCAAAGGGCTTAAAATTAACTTTGTAGGGAAATTAACAGCTTACATGCGACAGGATGTAACAAGTGCACAAATCCCAGCAGCATTAACACTATCATTACTGAATCCCACATTTGTGTTTGATTAAAACATTTTATTATCTGTTAAATTCAAATGTTATGTTGTGCTGAGTTATTCAGTGTAAATGAAATGTAATTCAGCCTAAAGGGTGAAGAAACAGGAAACATCCTCTGCACTCTTCTTCCTCTTCTTCACACTGTACAATGTTTTTTTTCCCCCTGATATATTGTGCATACTGTTTCCCAAAATTCAACCTGACATGATGGTATCTGGAAACTTTTGGGATTTTCGCTGCAAGGCATGAAATAAAACTCTTTGGGTTTAGCTGCACAGCTTGAGTTGGTATCAACGGAAACACTGCAGGGTCCAGCAGAGGTTAAGAAGTCAAGTAGGCAAGCGAGTAAACAGCGAGACCATTGACCCTTTATCGACCGCTGCGGTTATCCAGCAGTATTCAAGCCAAAACAGCTTGTGTACGTTGACGTATTGAACAGATCACTGATGGTTAGTTGTCAGTCCTAAGATGTTGTTTTCACCTTGTGTGCACATGAGTGTGTGATGGTTTGCCTGCTCTGGTAGGTGTTTAAATGTCTGTCAGTCTGTCTAAACACATTTCGTCAACACAATAACCTCAAAGCTGTGCAAGATACAGTCATAAACCTTTACAGATGTGAAGCAGAGATCAAAAAAATCTGAGTGTGAAGGTGTTTGGGGTCTGACCATGTTCCTCTACTCCTAAACTGCATCGTCTAACATTTTGAGGGATTTGTTTGCCATGTATCACAAATAGGTTTTAGATTAACATGTCTTTGCTGTTTATTTTATTTCTTTACTGTTGCTGTTTTCCATTCAATTAAGCACATATTAGATGAGGTGAGACTCATCACCATGGTAACCCAGAAAATGAAGGCGTGGCTTCAGAAATGCTGTAATATTTTAACCGAAACTAGGGTTGCAACGATTTCTTGAATAATTCCAGTATTTCGATTACTCAAATGGCAAAATTCTCTGCCTCGAGGCTTCGTTTAATCCACCATAAACTATACTATATATGCACGATACAGTGGGGATGTCCGCAGACATGGCACCAGCGCCGCTGCGCACTCATTTCAATTGCTTGCGCCGCGCAACAATGGCATGCTGCTGCGTCGAGCAAAGCGCAAGTACAGCACAGCGCACAGGTTGGAGAGACCGCACGCTCGCACAAATTTGTTGAACTTTGACCCCTCTGCGGTATGACGTAGAACATGCGGCCAAAGGAAACACGGCATCTCACCTGAACGGAGGGCAAAGTGGAGGAAAAGCTGGTTCTGTGTCTGAATTACCCTTATTATATGACACAACTTTGTGGTTGTATTGGGACTCGGGGAGAAATGTTTTCGTACGTTAGCACTCTTGCTTGTACTAATGTTTGCTAATTAGCACGGGACAAATACATCTTCACTGTTGAAGTTTTGCATCAAACTGAAAGCTTCCAGCTTGAGAGGATGGTGACGTCATCCCGCTGGAGGGTTTTGAAAACTCCACCTATTTTGCTCGCTAGACTCCCCAGGAGCTGAAGCTGAACCCCGCAGCAAGCACAGTGCATACCGCTTCCTGTGTAAAAGCTGCTGCACAGCGCGCTAACTTCTGCTTTTGATGCTTTATTTATTTATTTTAAGAGGAATTGAATTGGTTGTTCATTTAACTGACTTTTAATATTCTCTGTCATGTATTACTATAAAATTAAGCTGAAGTAATTATATTAAATTTAAAAAAAAAAATTATTCGATTACTCGATTAATTGCCAGAATAATCGATAGAATACTTGATTATTAAAATAATCGATAGCTGCAGCCCTAACCCAAACTACACCATTTTCCAAAACATACGTTAGGAAGCTCCCTACCTGATTACATGCAAGCCATTTTGTGTATAAAAGGTAGGATTGATTACACACCACATGATTTTTTGTTTTTTAATTTTACAATTCCAGTGGATACAGACAGTACTGTACTTCTCCTTAAAGTTAAGTTTATTAATTTGATTTTTTTTTAAAGTACATATTAAAAGGACATTAAGCTATAATAGCTGTCAAACTTTATCACTTGTGCTGGAGCTAAAACAGTAGGCATGCCTCAAAAGCAGCTCTTACGTGGTAGATGAGTAGGTGGCATCTCAAATAGATGTGATGAATTTCAAATATAAATACGGAAGAAAGCAGACATGTTTTGTCCATTTTGAATGTTCAGTGTTGATGACTAACTGTGTTTCTATGAATTTAGGCACTGTTGTTGGACACATCTTAAGAAAATCATGTGTGTTAACTTTGTCAATCCCTTCTAGAGCTCCGACCTGACTGACAGTTTGAACTGTAAAGGCAGGTCATATGAGTATACTGGGAGAGAAGAGTGCTCTGTTTTAAAGGCAACTCAATGCAGCACTGTACTGTTATTGCTTAACTGTTAGAAGTAATTGTTTTCCTCTAAGTTGTTTCCATTTTTATTTTCTCATTATTTATTTAGATACTACAAATAAATGTATTCCTATTTTTTCCAGCTTATTTTCTCCGGCGTAATGTTTTTTGTCCTCCACACTTCTCCTTGCAACATCCAAAGCATAGAACTTTCTGCAAGCATATTTTCCTAAAACTAACAATGTAGTTTTGGGGCCTAAACCTAACCAAATAGTAAAAACAATGTAAACAACGAGTTTAAATCACCCTTAAGACTAAGAATAATGGTAAAGGTTTTGGTGCTGACCTCGGCGATGTTTCTTTTAAGACATAAATGAAAGCACAGATTGGTTGTATAGGAATGTGGTTTTTAAGAAAATTTGCAAGATGGTTTCTTGTTTCCTTTAGAAGCTGAATGAATTTTAAGGCTCACAAATGATTGAATTCAGACCAGGAACATTCAAATGTAATGTTTAATTGTATTTTGACACCACAGTTCACAAGGAGACTCTATGCTTTGGTTGTTGCGTGGTCTAGTGTCAAAATGCAGGACTTTCACACTGTATAATTTATAATATTGTATTGTTAATAATTAAACGTAGGTAAGTTTGCAGTGTTGGTATTATTTCTCAGTTTGACAGCACTGTGGTTCGATACTGTTGCCAGTTCGAGTCCCCAGACTGGTAAGAGGCTGAGGTGGGGAAAGTGAGAGCGACTGCTTGTCCCAGTCACCACCATTGTGGGCCCTTGAGCAAGGCCCTTAACCCCTGACTGCTCCCCAGGCACTGCACTGCAGCAGCCCACTGCTCCTAGTATGTATAGTTAAGGTTAACTTTGAATAGGATGGGTCAAATGCAGAGGAGGAATTTCCCCAAGGGGATCAATAATGGTTAGATTATTAGATTATTAAATGAACAGGATCCACTGCAGTATTGACTTTTAAATTACACTCTGCTTGTAGAAAAGTCCGATCATGTGGATAAAATCCCTTCAAGTTGGCTAAATCTGACAGTAAAACGCCTTATTTCATTCTTTTCCAACTAATTGCTGGTCTCACAGCTGTCTGAGTGAACTGCATCCACCTGGCTAGCATTCACCTTAGCCTGCATGTGAGGCGTTGAGGGAACTTAGGTAAATAGTAGCGTCTATCAATAAGCAGATGGGTATGGTATCAAGTCTCGAATCACTGCGACCAAAATCATATTCTGTTGCGACCAACTGGGAAAGTTAGTAGCACCAGTGCAGCCAGTGAGAAAGTTAGTGTGGAGCCCTGAACAGGTTAACAGAAAATATAGAGACATACTGGTTTAGGCAGGGAGTGTAGGAGTTCTTGTCCTCCTCAATGATGGAGACGATAAGCGTGATGAGTTTGGACCAGAAGTCCAGATTCTTGATGCTGGGTCCCTGCTCCTCTGGAGGCACAGCGCCCTGCTTGGCCTGGAAAAGAAACAATAAATGTTGACACTGACTTTTTAGAGAAAGCTTTACCTGCTGGTTCCTTTATTTTTAAGATACACTGAGAAATCTGCCAAGATGTAAAGTCTGCAGATGTGGATTTCACTAAGTTACTAAGTTTTTAAAGCCAAACTCCAGCTATATTCTGGTTAAGATCAACAATGATCCAGTCCTGTATACTGTGTGACCATTTCCTAATCTTAATGTGAGTTTTACTAATAGTACGTTTCATTGTCTGCAACATTTGAGAACACTTTTGGAGGGAAATGTTGTTGTTAATCCAACAACTCATACATATTCAGCATTTACTGCTCAAACAGCTTTAAATAGACTCCGGATGTCAACTGTCTGGTCGACTTCTTTGAAATAGATGAGGATGTGCTGGAAGAAAGAAAAAAAAAAAAACGAAGCTGGGCGCCGCAGGGGTTCAAGAGAGAAGAATGATCTTGCAAAGATTTCAACAAAATATAGCAACGTCCCTTAGGATGAAATGTTTTATTCAAAGGGAAAAAAATGCGTGTTTGAAATTCACAGGGGAGCCTGAATGGGGCTGCCGCTTTAATGAGGGGCTCAGAGCGAGTTCTAGAAATCCTTGTTGAAATCCGGTGCAGGAGTGATGGATGGAAGAGCCTCTCAAGACCAAGAGGATGACTGGAATCACCACACCCAGACTCGTGGACGCGCAGACGATAGTGCATCTTACACAGCAAATGAGGGCGAAGCAGTAATCAAGCAAAAGATGCTGCACTAATAACAAGGACAAACCCTTTTTGTATAAGGAATATTTTTAGCCAAGCAATCTGATTAGTCAAGGACCCTTCTCTTTGTAATGATAAGTCGTGAGGAAAACTGCCGGGCAAGTTTTCAATGATTACTGAGTCAACTCTTTCATGAAGTTTGGGGTTAGGCAGTGATTTATAGTGCACCCTGCTGCAGAGAAACTGAGCCACACTGGAGATAAAGACTAAGAACTTCATCAATCACTGGACATCTAGAGCTAAAGTTTCAGAGTCAATGCTGAAAAAAAAAAATACTGAGTAGTACTTTGAATTGTCAGGGAGCCACAGGCAACCATAAACTGAGAAAGACATCCACTAATCCACGTTGAGCGACCACAACCTGGTTCGACTGTAGACAATAGATTATGTCAACAACAACAACATTAAAACAGTAAAGGTAAAAGTGACAAACCTTGCTACCTTGCTGCATTTACTAGATAGTATTTAGACACAAGAACCGAGTTCCTAACACACTTTTAGTCCAAAGAAACTTCAAAATGTTCCTGGGAGAAAACAGATCTCGCCACAGAAGCAGCAAAAAATGTCATTACATGTCACATTCAGAGGGAAAAGCAGCAGAACAACACAAGAAACTGTAGTTAGAGCCTTTAAAATCTGTCTTTTATAATTTGCTTGCATTGACTAGAATCTATATATGAATAAATTATACTATGTAGTAGGAACCGACTGACATACAGTAGGTTTTTTAGGGCTGATACCGATGCCGATTATTGGTAATCAGGAAAGGGTGACAACCGATCTTTGGAGCCGATATACATTAAATGTAATGTTTTAACAGCATGTGATATCGGAGAACCTGTCATTCATAACTAGGCTTCTTCATTAATAAGTGTGACTATACCTGCATATATAAAATAGAAATAGGAGTGATTAAATTAGGACACTCTCCTCTGTTTATGTGGGATTGACTGAGATTGATCAGTGTGTCTCCTGCAGTTCTTCTCTATTTACTACTTAATCTTTCACTTTTATTGTCCACCAAGGTCTATATCAGGTTAATCTGTAGCTGCCTTCTAACTTAGCCGCTAGCCGTTAGCGTAGCCTTAGCCACTGTGAGAGCAGCTAATTTCCTGGTTTATTGTGTTTTTTGTTCTGTTTTTGCTGCTTGAGAGATGATGACCACATAGTTTGTACAGACAGAGAGAGGAGGCTGTATCAGACCTGAAGTAGAGCATTTAATTTATCAATAATCGGTCAATAAGAATACAGATACTGATAATCGTAAAAATGCCAAATATTGGCCATGATAATCAGCAAGGCAGATAATCGCTCTATCCCTATTATATAGTATAGTAATACACTAACTATGTTTTTCTTTCTTTTTTAACATTTTATTATAGTGACACTGTAAACTTTGCACAACAAACTTTAGTACTTATAGTTCGGCCTCTACTTAATTATGGTCGTGCACAAAACCCAAACCCAATTTTGACATTTTTGAGAAAGACAAGGACACATTCAGTCACACCCACACAGACGTTCAGTCCGTCAGTGCTGCTTCTTACCGGGTCTGTCTGGTACTCGCGGCTGTAGAGCTCGTGACAGTTATTAAAGATGTACTCGTAGGTGGAGTTGAGACAGGCTTTGACACAATCCTTCACCACCTGACTGGCTCTGGGTGGCGACTGGAGCTCTTGGACCTGAACACAAAAACAAAGAAAGACAGTGTAACAAGACGAGTGACTGGCTCATTAATTTACCAAATTAGGGCACTTCAGAACTGTCTTCATGGTGATTTTGGTGACAAAGATGAAGGGGTAATAATTGCTTGAAAAGAAGCTGCTTGCACTCTGTTTTTAATATTCTGTGAGGACATTTTTGATGTTGTAGATTGATGCATCCTGTATGTGGAACATAGTGAGGAAAGTGCCACTTTATTGGGTTTGTGGAGGTCATGATCTATCTAAAAGACTTTGACACATGCCTAAAGAAGAAGGAACTGTACCTTCATTCTGAAAAAGGTGATACTGGTGAGCAGGTCCACCGTGGACTTGAGATCCTGCAGCCTCTCAGGACTGCTGGCTGGGAAATTATTCTGCAGTCAGACAAAAACAAAAAAAATAACAAATACAGTGAGTCACAACACTTGAATTCACATCTGTCCTTGTCCAGTGTGTTTTTTTTTGTTTTTCGTGTGTCCGCGGGCAAGATCCAGCACGGTCACACAATTTTCACTGCCAGAAATCCCGAGTCTTGCTGTGTGGGTGTGCAGTGTTTCCTGAATGTGTCTGTGCATGTTTCAGAGGAGCTGTCAGTCTGATTAACACATCCGCCTCCTTTGTTTTACTGTTTCTCACAAAGAGGGACGTATAAGGAGGAAGAGAGAGTCACTACTTATATTGCAGAAGATATTGCAGGAGATATTATGAGCATAAACAGTGAGACGAAGGGAGAATCTTACTCGGTACATGGAGAGGTCGATCCTCAGGGAGTTGTGCAGCTGATCTAGGAGCTTCACAAATCGCTCTTTCTGTGGGTGTTAAAGCATACATGGTGGTATTAAACATATAGCAGACGCACTCCAGTTGTTCAGCACCAAAACATAGAAAGTGTGAAGCTTTTTTTTTGGGTGAAATCTGCTGAATTTATCGATTCAGTGGCGACTCACCCCAAAGTTAGAAGCAGCAAAGCGGTCCGAGGCAGAGACGTTGTTGGTCGCCTGGGTGGTGTGTGCGTAGTAGGCATTGATGTTAGCCAGCAGGGTGCTCATCACTGCAGGAACTCCTGGGCACATGTACTTCGATGACAAGCAGGCAAAGTGGCTGCAAATGAGGGACGGACATGATAGCAAACACCAGACATTAACGGCTTAAACTGCTGAATGCATGAAAACAACCAACAGTGCACTCAAACACACCACAGGGCTGAACTATGAAGCAAGATTAGTGGGTTAGAGAGGTACGTTGAGCTTAAAGTCAGAGTTTTTAGTGTCACAAAGGTGGTTGTCTTGAACTGATGCTGTAAAGCTAACCTGGTCCGGAGCAGGTTATGTTCAGAGATTTGGATTTAAATCGGCCGTAAGAAGCGTCTCCCTTTAACCAAATAATTTCCTGATGATTCTTTGTGATGTTCTATATGTTTTATCTGCAATTTTGTTAAGCTGTACGTTACTGATCCCACTGAATGCAGCCGTGCAGCCTCAGTGTCACACACTGTATGCATCGTGTTGCCATGGGAATCCGACATGTATTCAGCTGGTGATGCAGAAATATGTTTTTACATTTGGCCTTGATTTGCTGCGAAGTATGTTTACACTACTGCAGTACTGCAGCTGACAGATTAGAAAACTGTTTAGTCTTTAGTTGTCTGTGAAGATTCTCCAGGTCATGGTTATTCTTGTAGTTTCAATCGTAGCATCTGGACTTGGTTGAGTTAACTCGAAGACGTTTAACCTCTCATCCAAGAGGCTTCATCAGTTCTTTTCTTTCTTTTTTTTGGCCTTTTATGCCTTTATTAGATAGGACAGTGGATAGAGACGGAAACGGGAGAGAGTGGGGAAGAACATACGGTAAACGCCCGAGGTTGGAATCGAACCCGATTTTTATACTCTCCAGGAGCCATTAAAACTAATGAAGCTTTTGTCTGCTGGGTGTGTGTTGCCCCTCCCCTCATTATGCGAGTCGTTAAGTCCTTCCCTCTCACAATGGGGTTCGTTAGGGCCCTTTGTGGCCAGGTGTGAATGGGTTGTGTTCTTCCTGGGTAGAGAATGTAATACTGCATTGTAAACAGGTCATGTCTCAAGCCTCCCCCTCTGTTTAATAGTCTTTTGTTATTTATTACAGACAATTTTCAATCAATAACATTAATTTCACTTTTGATTTGGCCAAAAACATAAGCAATACTCTGCAATATGGGACAGTGTCAGACCTGAATGCACTTCAATGCAGTATTATGTTTACATATATAAAGCTCAAAGCTTTAATGTGCAGCTGTCAGTTAGAAATAAGCAGCTGCGTTGATCGGTAAGATAAAATATTAACACACAATTACCAGTTTTCCACCAGCATTCTTGTCTTGCATCATTTTTCAGCGCTTTTGACAGTCATGAATGTTTATATTCCTTGTAGCTCTACATCAAAACAACCTGTTGACTGAAGTAGGCAGAACACCACCATTTTATTTTGTGCAGAAGAAGAGTCACATGATGCATTAAAGGCCCCTTTTATGTGAACATGCACTGACTCTAAACCAGAAAGCCTGAGTTAACAAAGAAAGTTGATAACCATTGTCCTATTGTTGCTGTAGTACCCATTATCCCTGACAGGGGCTTTAGCTTTTGTCAAGCCGACTTACATGAAAAAAAGCCTGACTATGTCAAACTTGCGTCATAGTGCAGCCCTACGGTCTTTGTTAACATTCTGGGGTCAGGGATTCAGACGGGAACATACGTCATGGCTTGGTAGATGGACTCCACTCCGTAACGCATTGCAAACTCATCCACAATCTCCTGGGGCGTCTCCTCAAAGTAGACCTTCCACGCATCGTCCCCTTTGGCATCAGGGATCTTCACCACACCATTGTTCTGGATATCTGTCACGTAATGGAAGAGGTTCTGCAGAAAAGAAAACACATGAGAGTGAGAGAGGAGAACACAAATACAGAATAAAAGCCAACAAGTTGAAATGATTGCTCATATCTCGCTCAGTTGTAATTAAAGTTTGTATACGTTTAATTGTACAAGCCTCTCAAGCTGTTGTGTCTGCCGGCTGTGCTGCATAAAGGGCCATAAAACTATATTACGAGGCCAACACAAGGTGCAGTCTTGGCCGTAAAGCATTACACCACTGTAAAACATCCTGAGTGCCTTTATGGCCACTTATGGGCCGCAATAACAGGAGTCATTTATCAGTTAAGGTTCAGCTAATATGCTCTGTTGAGTAATGGGCCGAGTAATGGCTCCATACAAAGTTGTGATTGGTTCACGATCAATCAGCAGAGTTGCAGAAATGTCTCTGATGTCTTTGCTACTGGAAGTGGCCTTTATCTTTGTACAGCAAAGCAAACTTCACGGGGCATTAACTTAAGTTTAACTTGGACCGGATCGATTATGAGAGTAAACATCAGTCAAGTAAATTAACCAGTTTAGCACGGCTCATTAGGGCTGCTTGGCACAGAGATGCACACTGATGCACACACACATACTATGGAAGAGCTATAAACCTAAAATAAAAGTATCATTTCTCTACCAAACAAAGAGATTGATGATTTGCCATTATAGCCACTGCAGTGGGCAGTATAATTGTCCACATTCAGGGCAGAACAGATAGACTCAGAGGCATGAACTGCATATTGTTTTGCATATTGTTGTGCAGATGTGCAATGAAGAGACACACTGACTGTCTTATTCATGTTAATGGTAATCTTAATGTCAATATTTACATGCATGCAAACAACTACTAAACAATGTAAATTGTTTTAGGCCAGGAAATAAACACATAATTGTACATTTAACCATCTAAACCCCCAAACCCATATGCAGGTTTGAAAGACATGCTGTGTTTACAAAATTACTAAAATTACACAATTTATTGAAGCCAGAGACTGTAAGAAAACAGAAAGAAAAATTGGAAGATTAACTTAGAAAACATATTCAAATCTATGCTTAAAATGGTGATACTTAGTCAAAATCACTTTAATCTACATGTCTTTGCTGCAACTGCGAAGCCACATTTAACCCTCTTAACCCCAAAACCTGCAAACAGGTTTGAAAGGCATGCTATGTTTATAAAATAACAATGTAAAAACGTTTATAAAATACACCATTTATCAGTCAGAAACGATAAAACAGAGAATTTATGACTTTCTGATGGTCCTTGAACTACTTCTTTGTATACATGCATACAATACATGTCTCAATGAAAAAATGTGCCAAAATAAACCGTCTGCATTAACCAGATTCTGTAAAACACTAAAAATTGTGTGCTCTTTGCTGAAACTATGAAGTTATTAGTGACTAAGCTTCGAGCAACAGACACATTAATAAAACTCAGAGACTTCTTGGTTGAGCTGCAGGTTGTGTTTACACAGAGCACAGAGGAGACAAGTACGGAAACAGATTAAAAATGACTGTAGTTTTTAGGTGTAGTAATTTTCCAGTGTTGGTAACACTTGTGGACACCTGGAAAAATATTGTACATGTTGGTTTCAGGAAAGAAATTCAGCTTACTCTTTCTCTTTTTTCATGCTTTGTGTAATTTGTTCAGTAGTTTTACATGTGTTTCATGTATGCTTGTATTCTACAAGCCCGACAGGTAAATGCAGCAGAGAATAATTATAAAAGACGTACAACTGGAGTAAAAGTCGGGTTCAAAACAATCTATTCTCAGAACATCAGCACCTCAAAACTGTTTTCAAGTACAGAGCTTGAGAAGGATTCTGCCTCTTTTAAGATACACAGACATTTACAGAGAAAAACTGAGCTTACTTCATGCAGACAGGTGTACTGAACGTGATACGGGGCGACCGTCTCCTCTCCTTTGATCTCCACATTAATGTGCATGCGGATAGCTCCGGACACCGCCGATTTGTCCGTACGCTTGTCTGTGAAGAGCAGAAAAAACACACGCAGTCACGGAGCTTTGCCGCCGGAAGAATTTTAATCAGAAGTTAAGTCACTCATACAACTGCACAATGAGATAAACTGAGCAGGGCAAGGGGAAGCTGTGGGATCATTACAGTAAAAGCACGGAGGGCTTTTAAAAATTCAACTGACCCAGATTGTACCAGACGTCCATCTCTCCGCTCAGAGTGCGGACCTCGATGATGGTTTGACCGAGGAAGTCGTCCGACTCTCGCTTGAACTTCTGCTTCACACGAGACTTAATGTCATCGTCTTCGTCCCAAACTCGCACCTTGATGCGGTCTGAGGAGTTGTGACATTCGCTGCAAAGACAGAAGCAGAGAGTGAGCCACAGACACCGAAGATAGAAGTTAGACGAGAAGAGCAGATGGATTACTATTATGACTCATTAGGTATCAAGTAAACAGTAAAACAGAATCACTGGCCTGAAGCTCATCTATTTATTTTTTGAACTCTGAGCATATGTGAGAACTACTGCTGAAATGTGTAAATGACTTATTACTTTTTCATTTTTAATTCTTCTAAGCTAAATATCTGTAGATTCTGGACTGTCATATTTCCTGCCATATATTTCACATATTTCCCCCCAAAATTACGGATAAACTAGATTTAAACCAGAGGTAAACTAGACTTAAAACAGGGGTAAGCTAGGGATAAAACAGGGGTAAGCTAGGGTAAAAACAGGGGTAAACTATGGTTAAACGAGGGGTAAGCGAGGGTTAAAACAGGGGTAAGTTAGGGTAAAAACAGGGGTAAACTATGGTTAAACGAGGGGTAAGCGAGGGTTAAAACAGGGGTAAGTTAGGGTTAAAACAGGGGTAAACTACGGTTAAAACCGGGATAAACTAGAGTTAAAACTGGCTGATGAAGTAGAGGTAAAACTAGGGATTAACTGAAGTTAAAACAGGATTAAACTAAAATTAAAACAGAGATAAACTAGAGTTAAAAGCAGGGGTAAACCAGAGTTGAAACAGGGATAAACTAGACTTAAAACTGGTGGATGAAATAGAGTTCAAACTAGGGATTAACTGAAGTCAACACAGTGGTAAACTAGGGTTAAAACCTGGATAAACCAGAGGTTAAACGGGTAAACTAGGGTTACAACAGGGATAAACTAGAGTTAAACCATATTTTTCCCCAAAAATATGTCACTCACAAATTAAAAGTCTCCTCCCAGACCGGGTTCAGGTTGCCGTAGATGGTCTTGGTCCTCTTTTTCGTCTTTCCCACCTGGACGGTGACGTAAGGATCGCTGGAGCCGGTTTTATCCTTGGCTTGTAGACCCTGAGCGCACAACACTAGGAAGAAGAAAAAAAGAAGAGCCAAGCTGGTCATCTAGCGTGTGTGTGTGTGTGTGTTTGGATGCAAACAGATGCCTCTTAATCATCTGACCTTCTGCTCTACTGCCCCATAAACGCCACCTGCGTTCCCTGCACACAAACGGCAGCTCGTCTCTTTTTATAGACACAAACACCTGACACCTGCTGTCTCCTCGGACTTTGACGCTGACCACGTCGGCCAGCTCGCTTTCACAAAGCTACTGTACCGAGCCGAACGGGACTCGGCTCTCACCTGTGATGCTGATCTTGGCCGACCACTTGGAGGTACCGTCCAGCACGCTCTGCTTGATCTGCTTCATGTGGGTGACGTGGGTGGCCTTGACGATGGTGAAGACTTCCTGGATGAGCTCGAAGATCTCGGGTTTGTTCCTCTCGCGGATCTTCATGCGGTCCTTAAGAACCATGATGATGTTCTGGGTTCTGTCCTCGGCACCGTGTTTGGAGCTCTTCTCTGCTGCTCCTGGTTAGCGGGAAGAAAAGCGATATCATTGGAGATGTGTTTGATAGAAGTGGGCTCACAGTTATAGAAATTAAAGTCATTAAAGTCATGCAATTTGCATGGAGGATACATTTCTACAATTTACAACCATCTGAAACTAAGATTACATTTTAAAATATAGAGAGGAGGACTGTGTAGGTGAAGGAAAAACCTCGACGTATTTCATGAATTAGAGGCAGATGTATTTTGCAGAGCTATTAAAGACTGACTAAAAGAGAAATGGAAACCAGAGAGGGGGATGACAACAACAAAAGACAAATGGCTTTTAATATCCTCTCAAGAAAACAAGGAAAATAAGAAAGTGGGAGTGAGAGGAGAAGGAGGAGGACGACGACTCAGTGCCTGGCAGTGACAAATAGACGTAAGAGGAAATAAATGGACTCGATAGTTTTCTCTTATTAATAAAAAAAATAGAACCGACGCAGGGAGAAATCTAAAACATGAAGTCAGCAAAAGGATGTTTTATGCTGCGTTTTTTCTGTCACTGAACATCAGCTCAATGCAATATATGAGGTTTAGCCCTAACTATATTCCCGAATCTTATCAGTTATATACAGACAGCTCTAGGGTTAGGGTTAGAGTTATTATAATTACACATTAACCTCTTGAAACCCAAAGATAGCACAGAATGGAATAAAGATTTAAAAGGCATGCTAGGTTTATAAATTCTACAAAACTACACAATTTATTAGAACCAGAAACTGTAAAAAAATGAAATTGGATCTTCAAGTCAAATCATTGGATTTTCAAGTTTCCTAAACTACTTCTCTGTGGCATGTGGTTGGTTCCATGGGAAAACGTAGCCAGATCTAAGGCTTAAAATGGTGATATTTGATCAAAATCCCTTAATTCTACATGTCTCATTTAAAAAAATTGCTAAAAGTTAATCATCTGCATCAACCAGATTCTATAAAAAACAAACAATTCTGTGCTTTTTGCTTCAACTGTGAAGCCATTAGGGACTGAGCTGTGACCAACCATCACATTGGACACTTGTGGACACTTGGAAAAATATTGTACCTACTGATTCAATTTTTTTCCATTTTTATGAAATAAATAATCAAAGAACTGTATCTTTTTCTATGATTTATGGCATTATAACTTTGTCATACTGCACAAAACACATCGTTCAGTTCTCTCTACCTCTAGCCATGATTGTGTTGTTTCTATAGAGGCGCAGGACTTTATATTGTAGTGAAAAATGAGCATCCAGTGAGTAAGAATGTGACAGGAGCAAAAAACAGAAAAACTGCTTGGGGTTCAGAGAGTTAAAGGAATGGTTAAAACATTTAGAGGAAATACACTTCTTTGCTTCTTTGCTGAGAGTTAGACGAGAAGATGGATTTCACCCTCATGCCTCATGTTTGGGAAATATAGAGCTAAATCCAGCAGCCAGGCAAAAAACCTTAGCAAACCAGAGACAAGGCTCCAAAATAAACCTACCAGCATCTCTACTTAACATTTGGTGTTAAAAAAAGCAAAGTATAAAAAAATAGTTATCTTTGGACAGAGCCATGCTGACTGATCCTCTGTTTCCTTTGTATCTTTGTGCTAAGGTAACCAGCTGCTTGCTCTGACTCCATCTTTATCAATAAGACATGAAAGTTATCTCAATGTTCTCATATAAATCTCAGCAGAAACACAAATAAATCAAGTGCCTGAAAATGCCTTTAAACGGCACCAAAATAAATTAAAATGATAATTTATAGAGTTTGAGCAAGACAAGGTTTCAACATGGACTTCATAGATGTATCTGAATACATGATGCAATGGTGTTTACAGCCTCCAGTATATGGCCTCATTTAACTGTGATACAGATAAATGTACTGCATTGGGTTGCTAAATTTACATGACACCCCATATTTTTAATTCACTCTCGTAAATTTCCCTCGGGATAAATAAAGTATCTACCTACCTACCTA
>OMNN01027045.1:0-15391 GCA_900302755.1 Chromis chromis
TACCCTGGTGAGTCAGTGAGTGTGTGTGTGTGTGTGTGTGTGTGAGAGAGAGTCTATTAATGGAGAGTTTATTTTTTCAGTTATTCAATCCCTGCAGTACTCGATTAAATGTGACACTGACAGAGACTTGGACCCAATCAACGTCCTCTCTGTGCGTTTTTTAATAAGTATGCCTGATGACACACCCACATAATGAACACCACAGTAATTATCAAGGCCACGAATCCATCTGAGAGAAGATAATGAAAAGATCAGAGTTGTGACTAATGATCTCGCTTTACTTCAATCACTGACCTTTACTATTTAACATACTATGCAATTATACTGGTTATTAAACATTTTCATACATTATTTATGCATATATTTATACATATAACATTTTCTGGTTCAGTATTAGTCTTCGGTTGTGCCTCCAATGTGACAAATTACTGAAGAAAATGATTCAATCACAACTCAAATACAATGGCTGAACAAGCACAAGAACTATTATGATGATTTTCTGCGTGACATAGAAGAGGAGATTCAGGAGCATGTTGGAGAAGGCATGGCAAACTATTTCTTTGTTGACAGCATAAACTGCAAAAGAGCAATTTACATGTAATAACAACATCAGTTCAGAAAGAAATCTGCTCTGGAAGATACAGGGCTGATCAAAGGCCATTAATGCAACCAGCCAAACTGACCTGATAGAAGGTGCACCCAGAATCACTGTCTGCCATTGAAGCCCATAAAATGGGAGATGAGTGAAGCACAGAGTGAAATTAGAAGGTGGGGCCCAAGAAACTGACTGGGGCTAAGACAGAGTGCCCTAACCAAACAACCTATGTATTCCTACAGCTCGGCATGCTGCTTCTAATTAAAGGAGCTTTCACGTCCCATTGAGCAGATTGCAACCCTCCGCGGACCAAGAAACAGTACATATGAGAAGATTCACCTTAATCCTGAGACACATACACTTATCTCTTGTGCAGAGTGCTAGGAAAGCAAAGGAAGCGAAGGAGCAAGGTCGGGAGAAAGAGAGTTAGGGGAAGTGGGAGATAGAGAAGGAGATGAGTGGGAAGAGGATGTGAGAATGTAAGGCAGGGCAAGAATGCAGATTGTTGGAGTGAGGAAGGGAAGCGATGGCGTGAGAGGATGAAAATAGAGAGAAGTGGAGGTGCAGTTCTGAAGAGAGAGAGGGCAGAGGAAGGAGAGAGAGACGCTTTTCTCTCTGTGATTTTGAATATGAGCAATCTGAGCATCTGATTAATCAGGTTGAGTCACGGTGCCACAGGGGGCATCTGCTCCGTTTCGCCCTGTTCACACTGTTGCACTCGCCAGCGGGATGAAAGATTCACTCGCATTCACTCCAAAGCGCACACACGTATGAAATGCATGCACATTTCAAAACCGACAAAAAGACAATAATAATTCTGTTTTAATACACGTAAAGAATCACTGAGTACCCTGAAAAGTGCTCTATGAATAAAATGTATTGTTATTATGCAGTTCATTCTGATTATGTTGGTTAATCAAGTACATAAATGTGCATTAGATACATAAGATTTACAAAATAGGTGTAAGCTTCTTCATTTACATTTTATTTGTCAGCTCACTATGGGGGCATTATTGGAGCATTATTATTTGCAAATGCGTGTGGAGAGTTGTGTGTCCGTATCTCAATCTGCGTGCACGCAGTCGGATTTGCAAATCCGTGCAAAGATCTGCAAATGTGTAGACCAATCTGTAAATACATACAGAGACATGAATGGCTGAAAAGTGTACGTATTTTCGCGACAAGACCTGGAAATACAGACAAATCATTGGTTACAAGTCAAGCGGCTTCTCGATTGGCTCTCTTTACACACGTGAATTTTGCTACACTTCTGCCGTGAGAGATCCACAAATGCGTATCAGGATTCATGCGTGTAACAAAAGGGTTTGTGAGCCCTGACCTCAGGCTCACAGGATCCCTCATTCCGGCTGCGTTCCGCTCTGCTCGCTCTGTACCTTATGTGAGTTTACATGTGACCACCACTAAAAATCAAAGAACATTATTCACCTGGGCAAGGAAAGATGGCTGCTAACAACGAGACGGGTCAGACGTTATATTACTACCAACGTACACAGCGAGCAGAGCACAATGCAGCCGGAATGAGGGAGCCTGTGAGCCTGAGGTCAGGGCACACAAACCCTTTCATTACACGCATGAATCCTGATACGCATTTGTGGATCTCTCACGGCAGAAGTGTAGCAAAATTCACGTGTGTAAAGAGAGCCAATCGAGAAGCCGCTTGACTTGTAACCAATGATTTGTCTGTGTTTCCGGGTCTTGTAGCGAAAATACTTGGACTCTTCAGACATTCATGTATTTACAGATTGGTCTACGCATTTGAAGATCTTTGCACGCATTTGCAGATTTGTCCACACATTTACAGATTTGAATACAGATTTGTGGATTTTTTTACACATTTGCAAACCTAATTACACACACACACAAGTAGTTTTACACATTTACAGATTCTTGTACAGACACACAAATCTCATCACGCATTTACAGATTCATTTACACATTTGCAAATCCGACTGCACACACACAGATTGAGATACGGACATACAACGCATTTGCAAATAATATTGCTACAATAATGCCCCCATAGCTCACATTTATCTTAGTAGCTTCATTGTGTACATCTTGTCAGCCATGCTTTTAACCCTATACCAAGTAGTGATAAAACATAAGCATACATAAACAAGAGGGTGTCAGTTGAACAGTGACAGCGGTTTGTCATTCTAGCCATGGTCGGCATCAATCACAGGCAAAAATTACCTAATTAATTTTGGGTTTATGGCCTTGTTTTATTCATGTTGCTATAAATGTAAAAATGCAGATTCTCCATCCAGTTACAGCTGTGTTTATGAAGCAAGCAGCCTAATTAAGTGTCCCGACCCCCCACTTCCTTTTTTTCCCACTTTATTTGGGAATCACACAGTAAAACAAACCTCACCTTGTTAGCCAGAATGTATACTGGTTCATACTAAACTGCTTTTCTCATTCAATACCCAGGCAACAAAGCATTGTGATTTGTATTTCCAGGTTTGTTTTCGTTTGGTAGTTAATCAAAAAGGCATCTCAACACGAGTGTGAGTATTTGTGGTGAAGAGACAATGAATCATTGCAATTGGATTGAAGCTGGCAAACTGCTAATTCTTCACAATTAGTTTAGAAGACCACAGTAGGCTTCATGACAGAGCTATGGGATGATCATTTATCGCAGCAGGTGCATAATTCATTATTCGCAGAAGACAGAGATTCAAGGGAATTCCAAAAATTAATAGGATTTTTGGGTGAATAGGAAATTACTTTACCAGCAAGGTAGAGTACAGTTTAGAAAGCCAGATATACAGTTTTTCAAAATAGGTGCGTTGTCTGCATAACAGGAGTTTTCGAAGTCTGACACTATAGGTTTCCCCTCAGACAGAATCAGGGCAACTGTGTCATATGCACCTCCTTAGAAATGGTAGAAAAGTCACGGCCATACTTTATTAGAATTACTGTAAGCTTTTCATGCAACTGTACAGAGCTCTTTAATGTTACTTTGCAACAAGTTTGGCATTCCCTTGCAATGTTTTATGTTATCTCATGATATGCTTTGCATTTCCTCTGGTCCATAGAGAAAAGTTGCGCTGACCTGGCCAGCCTACAGGAAACACGGAACAGGACAGGCCAAGGCTAGCTGGTTAGCAGAGTATATGCCAAATTAAGATTGCCCACTATACGAGATCATCAGATCAGCCAACCCTAGGGGGGTATTGCTTTGGCTGTGCTTTGGTTGGTATGATTATGGTTATGACACATTAGTTTATAATGGGTGTAACACTAACAAAACACAGGGGTTGTATGTTTCTATGTGTGAAGTTGATGAGCTGTTTGTGTGAACTGATATGGTGGTGCTTGCTGAGAATTGCATTGGAGCTACTGTATTACTTGACTCCTGTGGTTTATTAAGTACTATGGTTTTAAAGCCTGCTTAGAATAATGATGTGTTTTTGAATAATGTTACTAGGAGCAGCAAGGAAGACTTGCAGTACAGCTACCACAGTCATATCCATAGCATGTTAGATTCAACCACAAACGCAGCTCCAGTCCAAGCAGCAACTCTGTGTGCATTCCAGTACTCATACTACAATTTTACATCGTAAGCCAGAAAAATATTTTGTATGTCCCATTATATAATATGTTGAATGCAGAATGCCAAAAATACCAGGACATCCTACTACATCCATTTTGCAAAATGCAAGCCAGCATGCTTTTCTGGGCATTCTGACCCACAATCTTTTGCACAGTTACACGTCATGGTGTCTCGCACGAGTATAAACAAAATCTCACAGACAGATGACAGCTCCTTTAGCACTAGGGACTGTGACGATGAATGTTTAAGACACAACATTAAGACTAAGTAGTATGTCCCAATTGTATGCATATGCAGATTCACCCAACATGTCCTAGGCAGCGCAAAGAAGGACTCAGTTACACCGAGTAGCTGTTTACAAATGTAGTAGGAATAAATGTAAAGCGTACATTTACCTAAATTAGCAATGTAATATACAGTAACTGGAGAGGATCAACACAGTAATTGCTCCTGTGGAATCAATTTTCACTCTTCATGCGTTCACCTATTAACTCAAGCTGAGTTTTACAACAAACAAGTTAACAATACGTTTTTAAAAATTCACTTTGTAATCACTGACATTAATTAAGCAATAAAATATTTTGGACTTCCATTACTCTCGGAGATATAGGAAATCTTTGAGGATATGATAGTTAGACAAAGCCCAATATAATTTATCAGTGAAAGTTGGTGTGCTGTATGACATCCAGTACAAATATTAATTATTTCTTGACAAGGAAGAACGCACAATGAAGTGTGACTGATCTTTGAAGATCTGCCTACAGAAATCTAAATCTTCTAAAGATCCTCATCTATATTAGAGTCTACACTGTCAGACTAGCTACACTTCCCAGCAAGTAACATTTTCATAGCTTCCAGTTAGAGGAGTCCAACCCCTGTCTCAAGACAATTGTGAGGTCTTTATACCATCCCACAGCCCCTATGATCCAAACAGTGGTTACGTAAGGTTCAGTAAGAAGAAGAGGGATACTTCAATTAACATTAATGAGCTAAAATGAATTATGTTAGCAGAGCTCACTGGTGGCGATTCACTGACTGGAGCCAGTTACACAGACAAAGCAAGAAAGCTCATCATCAACCTCGCCCCCTTTTCATGTTGTCACATACTACGCTATAATGGCTTACCATAGAACAAACCATTACTTCAGAGAGCATCATGTCACGGTATGCTGAACATAACTAATTTCATTTAGTGAACTTGAGCTGTATGTTTTCTCTGTGCTTTCATGGATGTAAAGAGCCTATAATAATGAGTCTCAGCAGAATGTGACACCCCAGGCTCCAAAGCCACATTCTGCCTCAGACAACGACAGCAGGCAGATGTTTAAATACACTGCTGCCTTACTTCTGCATAAAGACTTCAGTTTCAGTGTGAGACAAACATGAAAATAATGAATTAATTGCTTCTCTTGCACAGCACATCTATCTCCATGTTTAGGGCAAGACACCCTGTGATCAAACATCAATATCTTCTCAGCTGGAGTCTTGTGCTGCCGCTAAACTCCAGCCTGCGGCAGAAAAGACCCGTGCAACATTTTGCATCAGAAAAATATACTACTGGAAAAATCTTACTGATGTCAATATGTGAATTAGCCTTTTGATTTCCCCCATGGGTATGCATTCCCGAGCACACACACAAATACACAGACAAGTACTGAGGTGGGAGGAAGTGTTAAATTTCTGAGCCTACCTCCCATTCCTCCCCACCCTCGCTCTTGGGTTTCGTTATCAATCGTGCCCAGCACTCCCAGGGCTCTGTAATTTCCAAATAAATAAATCATTAGTGGCTCCAGCATGAGGATTAATCAGTGGCTGCTGCTGCTGCTGCTTCTGCCTCTCCGTGGGAGTGTACCGTCACTCCCACCACATTCACATCAAGCCCCATCAGCAGCAACTAGCTGGGCTACGTCGATTGGCAGCGCTGACTGTGGGGGATTAGACGTGGCAGGCTGGAACCTCCACAAAATGCTCGTTTCAGCCCTCTCTTTTTCCCCTCAACCAGACACTTTCTTTCACTTTTTGATCATTCTTACCCTTCTGATTAATTCATGCTCTTTTATGGACTAAGTATAGCAGAACTGTATATTTACAGTACTTTCATTTGTGGGGTTTATCTATAATGAAAATCTGGGATTTGTGGATGATCTAACTTTGAGGGACACATGTTGATAGCCATTTTAAGAGCTCTGTGTAATTGAGTCACTGAGTAGAGGGGGATGGGGTTTATAAGAAGGGGTTGATGCAGTGACAGAGAGGGGAGATAGGAGAAGGGAAGACAGGTTGGAGAAGGATGAGGAAGAATAAGTGCTCCGCTGGATCGAAGTGGAGGGTAGCGAGCCCACCTAATCGGTCACAGAGCACTCAGGCCACGGGAACATCTAATGGATTGTTTGTTGTCTCCAAATCAAATGGTCCTTTGATGTGCCACAGACTTATTGCATCTACATGGAGTGAATAATAATAACATAATGAATTCCATGTTTGATGCCCTTCTTAAAAACAGCTTTTTAAATTGATTTGCAAGAAGCACCATTAAACAATTTACTGAAAACAGAAAAAAGACTAAGTAATTGAATATCCTTTTACAGTCATTGATTAAACTACTAAAAAGTCATCTCTGTATATTAGAGTTACATATTTACATGCTTTTTCTATGACAATAATCCCCTCCTGCCTTAAGCTTAGATGTAACTCCACACTGTTGCTGATTTTTCATTTTGTTAAACTACAAATAGTATGTCCAAATTCTTTTTGCTGAGTTTATATCAGAAAAAAATATAATTTTGCAGGTATTTGGTGTTATTTGAAAAAAAAAAAAAGTATCAATTTTTTTAAATATCATTATTTTACAGATATTTGTCATTTTTTTGAACATTACAGTATTCCACCGTCTTCAATGTATTTTTCTGGCCCCTTTGGTTTGGAAAACACTTTTAGAAGTATAAGAATGATACAGAAAGCCCCACCCCGCAAGTTGGCAGAATTAGTTACTAAGGTTTGTTATGAAACCCTGAAATTTGAAACCATGTTTTTCAGACTGTCATCAGTACACTGCAGTTTTTCAGATGAAAATTTTCAGCCATGGTGCTGAATGCTTTTGCTCCTTATACGTCTTCTAGCACAACCGTCCCCAACCACCAGGCCTCGGACCAGTACCGGGCCGTGGGTCATCATAGCCCCGTGCTTTGGCCGCGCAGAAAGAATAAAAACATTTTATTTTATTTCCGGCAGAGTCCGCAGGGTGTTTTATTTTGAAAAATGACTAGATCGTCTTCCCATCACTTCCGTCTGTGCTCGTTTCCCGCACTTGACTCGTCAATCTAACCCCCTGCCAAAATTAATTTTAAAAATGGGGAGCTTCTTTGAAAAGAGGGAGAGACTCCAAAAAGTAAATACATATTTAGCAATAAAAAGTAATTTTATTCATTTAGGACACTTTTTTAAATAAATAAACGTTCAATTTTTAAAAATTGCAACCTTTTTTGCACCACGGACCGAGCACGATGACCGGTCCGTAGAAAATTGTCTTGCTTGAAACCAGTCCGTGGTGCAAAAAAGGTTGCAGACATAAAAATGCCATATGGACATGACCTGAATTCAGAATAACAAAATAAGGTAGAGGATAAAACCATACCTTACTGTGAAAAACTAAGCAAAACTACGTATAATATACCAAAACAACACTACTTAAAAATATATTTCAAGTTTCTCAGTAAAAGTTTATTTTCAAATGATTGTAAAAGCTTTTCAATAAAAGCACATTTTCATTTTTTAGATTATTTTAAGAGAAATAGATGGTGAGGAACTCCAGCACTAATCAAATGTTTTTGTACTCATTCTTCTGTGTTTAGGTAACCAATCGGAGACACAGTCATCTAAAAGCATGCTATTGCCAATATGTCACTGAAACAAATTCACATTAATATGATTTTGTTTTCTATTGCATTGGTTTTCTCGCTAACCTTGCCATAATCATTTCATTTTTTTCCACTTATGAATTTATTACTCGCCTGTAATTTAACAATGCATTGTTTTACCACAATTTCTATAATCACTGTTTTTGTGATGATTCATTTGTTGGTAAACAGAAAATGGAACATTTAGCACTGTATCTAATGGGTTTATAAGAGCCACGGTTTGCAGCAAGGCAAATATGTTAGAAATGCTGCAATCCAGGCATCAGACCAAACTCGTTTCATCCTGAAAATCTACCCACAAAGTAGCTAGTGTAAACATGGTGCAGACATAATATTTTAGTTGATCTCTGTGCAAAGAGAATGGATTTAATCAAAAATGTCACAGCAACCCAATTAGATTTTCAGTTGCTTTACATTTAGCCAACCCTTTAGAAGTAGTTACAGTGCAAACTTTACTGGCAACTTCACTGATGTGACTGTGTGGCCTTATTTTAAAGCGCGAACCACATGTTTGTCCACAGTATCAACAATTCAAACCCCACACACACGCATACATTTCCTATTTTCAGGGCTAATAGCAATAAAGGCATACAGACCAAAAAAGTAACACTTAATATAAAATAAACTTAATGAAATGAGTCTACAATTTTGTTTGTGTCCACGTGTTCCATCCAATACAATCACAGATGCATTAGTGTCTCTGAAGGAAAGTGAAGCCAGCAGAAGGTTTCTATTCAGACTTGCAGGACTACAGGGCCAGAGCAGTCCAGGATTTCATCATGCACCCTTTTTCATTCCTGAGAACAATAATTTGAAATGTTGACCTTACCCATATTATCCCTTCACTTGTGAGTACGTCTTTGTGAAGGACAAAACTAATATAACGCTTTTAGTGCATCACTCAAATGTCATCCTTGTCATCTTAAACAGCACAAACAAATGAGTCATGGGAGGCACCACAAAATGACATTATATAAAAATGTAAGATTAAACGTCAGTCCTATATTATTAAATTGGCTACTAAACTGTAGGAAACCCGTTTGTTTTGACAGCTATTCCCTAGTTCTTTACTCCTTATCTCACTGTGATGAATCTATGCCCGCTGTTTTACATTTGCACATACAATGTTTTTGTTATATTAGTGTTTGTTTTATGAAGTTAATAAATAACTATTAATGTTTAATGAAAGCAAGCTGTATTATTTAAAATGTGTGACATGATGGATGCTCTGTGCACATCATGTTGAATATGTTGTGTATTTCTGCAGTCATTTCAATGAAAAGGCAGTGAATGTTAATAATGATAATTTTGTCCCCTTTGATATGTCCATGTGTTTCATGAAATAGCTATTAGCACGTGTACTGGCCATTACCATTAGTGGATAACTCTTCTTTTTTCTCAGTTAGCCTGAATACACAGCCCTGTAGTTATCACAGCAGTAAAATCACCAGACCTCAATACAGACACACCTTCCCATAACAGAATACAACACTGTCCTATTTTCCAGTTCTGACTCTGGGAACCAGTTCAGAAAAGCACTGTTGTTTTCAAGCTTCCTCCTTTGCTTGGCATATTCCAACTCATGTGCTTTGATTTCTTCTCTTGTCAAGAGACAGCACGTCTTATTCTGTGGTCTTGTAGCTTTCGCAATGGAACAAGAGAAACTTATTTTTTTATAGCATAAAAATATCGAAGCATCTATGACCCACAGTCCTGGCATTCTAAAGATAATATTTAAAAAGACAAATCCTGGTGAACACTGGCAGAAAGACAGTGTGTTGTGGTAGGAAATCACATGAAAAGACATACAAACAACTCCTGAATCAAGGGACGCATCTCAAATTTACTTTACTTTAATTTACTCTCTCCACTGGCTCCCTGTCGCTGCTCGCATCAAATTCAAAACCCTGATTCTCGCTTACAAATCAGCAACTAAATCTGCTCCTGTATACCTGGACTCCCTCATCCAGGTGTACACTCCACTCCACCCACTACGCTCTGGCAATGAAAGGCGCCTGGTCCCACCCTCTCAACAGAGCTCTAAGTCGCTTGCTAGACTCTTCTCCTCTGTCGTCCCCCGGTGGTGGTATGAGTTACCAAGCTCAATCCGATCTGCAGAGTCCCTCTCTACTTTTAAGAAAAAGCTAAAGACCCAGATCTTTTACAAATATCTACGCACTTAATGATGATGATGATGCTATCAGTGTTGCATATGGAAGATGTTGTTGTTGTTGCTATTGCTATAAAAAAAATAAAAATTTAAAAACCTGTGCACTTCTCGAGCACTGTCTGTCAGCACTGTGCCCAATCAGGACCTAAAGCAGAGTTTTGGCTCTTCCCAGCCTTGCCGCCTTCTGTCTAGATCTTTGCTTGTGTTGTTCTTTCTCAGATGTACGTCGCTTTGAAGAAAAGCGTCTGCTAAATGAAATTGTAACATTGTAATTGTTGTAATATTATATGCTAAATATAACTCTTCATGGGTTGCAGGGTCTAGCTACAATGAATACCAGGCATGTCCAGTGATGCAAGTAGTGCTGTGGTGGTTGTATGTTTTGAACTCGAGACTTCAGACTGTTCAGCCTAATAATTCAGTCAACAATCAGTCTACAAAAGTCACTTTTTGGTTGTTTGTTTTGAAGAAATGCCACTGAGAAGGTTAAAAAAAAACAAAAAAAACACTGCTGTTGATGCAACACTTTTTTACGCTTTTTTTTTTTTTTTACAATGAAAGAATCTTGGGAAAAAATAGACATATATGGTTGTTGTTGTGATTCTGCCAGGAAATACTAAATGATAATTGTTTAAGGTGGATGTGAATCTGTACTTGAAAATGTTGCACTAGCATGTATTTAAAGTCCCTCCAGTTATTGATTAAACCCCTATGAAAATAGTCCCCTCATGTCCTACAATGGATTAGATGACTTTCTACAACATTTCTACCTCTAGAAGGTGCGGATCTATGAAGTCCCTGCCTCTCTCTCCACTCACCCTTACACTACTTATTGCAGCACAAGCACACCAGCTTAAGCCTGGTACACACTACAGGATAATCGGGCCGATTTTTGTCCCGATCTCCCCCTTACGATCAAAGCCAGCAAAGGCCCAATTGTCGGATGTTTGCAAACGACATCGTGTCTGATTTTCCTGTGGTGTGGGGTGTGTTACGAGTGATTTTGTCCGGTTCGATCCGCTCGGAAGGCCTCGGAAGGAGAGATCGTAAATAATGAACATGTTAAATATATTTGCGACTAGAAATCCTGCAGTGTATGAGGTTCTCCGAGAGGAGCTGAGCAGCACAGTGTGTAATGTCACGTGTACCGGAACAAAAGCCAATCAAGACGTGAGCTGACTCAGCTGACAAAGTAGAAGTGGAAGTAAATACTATAACAAATATATATATACTTTTGATATTTATTGCCCCTCAACAGGCCACAACTGGGCAAAATTAAATTACAAATATATGCACTCTTTGTAGTGCAATTTATTTTTTTAAACTTACATAACTTCAGACAACCGGTAGATATACGGTACTGTAGAGACGTTTCAAATTGACGTTCAATACCCCTGTCTCTGGCAACGCATTTCGGGCAGTTTGTCCAAGTAGAGTTACCGTCGCTAAAATTTTAATCAGATTAATCATGATGATGGATTACTCCGCATAAACGCGTCAATTTTGACAGCCCTAAAAAAAAAAAAACTCTGCCCCTCGACTTAGAGATCTAGATGGTCTGATGAAAAAACTGCTTCAATTATAGTAACACACCACATTTTTGGCCGTAACGGTAACAGCGTTATAATGATGGGTAGAGTAATCAATTAGATTACTCGTTACTGAAAAAAGGAACGTCGTTATTTATAATGGCGTTATTCCCATCACTGGTAGTTTGCAATGATTGTGGTAACGTTACTAATATGACTGACTTGCTAGCACTGGTGCTAGCATGTAGCGCACAACCCTGCTCTCCAAGCTATCTGTAATACTTGTGACAATTTTTACTCACCTCCAACTGTAATGCATACAGCCCACATCCCTGCCGTCTCCATGACATTTTCCATAATCGTTTGTTTACGCTGAAGTCACGTTTGACTACACGAGATTTGGAATATTGAGCGTGAAGAACCTGTTACTCTGCTAAAGAATCGGTTAGTGTGTGGTGAGCTCCGTAGTGCACACCACACACTATAAGATCAGAAGAGAGAAATCTTGTGATCTGTCTTTTGTTATCATCAAGTGTGTGGTCTCTAAATGCGTGAAGGTTTGAAGAATCCTGTAGTGTGTGCCAGCCTTTACCTATGACTCGGCTCAAACCCTGTAAAACTACACAATGACAAATTGGAACACAGGAGTATTTCAGCCATTTTTCTATTCATGTCTGAACTGGAAAGCATTACTCAAGAAGAAGAAGTATACAGAAAGCTTGTTTGTTTGGTATGAAATCCCCATTTCTTAGAAGGTCATCGGTACACTGCAGTTTCAAGGTGGAAATGCTCTGCCATAACCCTGACTTCTTATTTCACTCATGTGTCTCCCAGCACATAAAAAACACCACATGGACATGTTAACAAGGTAATAAACTAGATTTTCACCCCAGGGGATCTTGAAAATTGACTGGCCTTAAAGTGAGAACTCACTCATTAATGGTGACTGCTACCTTTGGATGTGAAAATACAAGGAAAGCATAATGTTAAGTATACCTTTAAAGATCATTGATGAACACAACTTAATGAATTGAGCATTCTTGGTGCAGTGAAAACATGCTATTTTCATCACTTATGCTTGCTTGGTTAAATGCAGTTGGTCTATCAAAGCTTATCAAAGCTGAAAAAGGCAGACAGATTTCAAATGTACTCTGAGCCCCTTGAGCCATAAGCTGTGCTTTGCCTGTCTGTTTGCCAAACGTGATCCAGCAACACTTAAGGATTAGAATTCTACTAGTGTAGAAAAGCTTGAAGTTGGAGCGAAGTCTTGTTGACGAGAAAAGACACTGACAAGGACATGACATACACATCAGACTATATTTGAACACCGAATAAAGGATTTGTCATTTTTCTACGTGCATGCAGATGTACAGTATGCACTCTTTGTGTATGCATTTGAGAGAGAAAAGCTCACATAGTGGTCGAAAAGAGGATCCCCCAGTGTTTATGTGTGTACACAGACACACATATATACAATACTGACATGCTCTTGTCCTTTCTATCTATTTCTTCAGCTGTCCTTGTATACACCAGTGGGCTTATTTTTTGTTATTATAATTCCTAAAAAATAAATCACTACATGTACTGTATATCAGAAGCTAACAGGCTTCCATTTTATTTTCCCCTAGCCAAGTTCTGTGCTCTTCTTCCCTCAGAGGTCTCTTTCACTCCCCTGTCCTCTCTCTATCTTTCTCTCTCTATCTGCAAACCTCTCTCTCTGCCTCTCTTTTGTTTCTCTTTGTGCCCATGCAGACGTCAGAATGTCAAATGATAGGGGAGGAGAAGAGACAAAAACGATAGCCTCCATTTTAAAGGAAGAACAACAGTGAGTGAAGATCTAATTACTCTTATGAGCTTATGCCAGCACACTGTGTGAATCCTAAACACAGTTCCCGATCACCATTGACATTCTGCTTCGAGACAGAAGCCAAGAAACCGGGAAAAGATAGGGGAACAGAAGAAAGTGGTGAATAAAGAGCAACTCAGTCAGGGGAAAAAGGGCAAGGATGGAGAGAAGGTAAGGGGAAGGAGGTACAGAGGTAGGAGACTTACTGCAAAGATCACAAAAGGGGTAATAAACAAAGAAAAAAGAGAGAACGGGCACCACCTCAGAGTGAAGAGAAGAGCAATTTCAATTATCATCAGCTAACACATCACACCAAGTGTGTACCAAAGTCACTCTGTTTGACTTGAAGAGTAGAGCAACTCCGTCTCTCTTTGATCTTTTGATAGAGCACATATTGCAATCACTCGGAGACATCACTTAAGCAGAGGACAGTGTCACTGTGGGGGTTTTTTTTTTCCACACTTATGCTGTCGGTGTTAACATCCATGTCCTTTCAAGTTGAAGAGAGCGTATGAATGAGTGTGTACACAGACACGTACCTGCCCCACCTTAACTCCACCTAAGCCACCCACATGCACTAACAATGCACACACAGGTCAACCCTCCTCTATATTCTGTCAGGAGAGAATGCATGATGTGTCTCAATGGAACTCTGCCTGCATTGTCAATTCAATCAATACTCACAAGGCCAGGCACATGCCCTGGACTACCGAGCATCAAGAGCTAACAAGAAGGCCTTGTGTCTAATACACACTGACTCACTTGAATGAAGATTGCTGCTTCACTTCTGTTTGTAATATTGTGAGAAATAATTTTTAAAAATACTGAGTTTCCCATCAGGGGCCGCAAAGCAACAATCAATACCTATCTCTCAGGCTAAGTGTCCCTAGACTACTTAATAGTGCTATTTCTTTATCAAGCAGGGCAAAAGGTCTCAACTGCGAGAGAAATTAGCATATGTGAAACATACAGTACTGTATGCTCTGCATATCTGTTTATCTGTACACATTTACATGACTCTTGACAATCGGGTCCACACAAGTATCTGACCTTCAGTGAAAGATTCAAGGGAAAGAGCTCTCTCAACAAAGATACCCATTGTGTTGAACCCAGACGGACGACAACTGAGGTTATTCACTCAGGAGACATTTACCATTCTTGCTAGAAATGTCACAAAAAAACACATAAGCTTGCCGGCTGTAACATCCCTCAGCTAATATTTTCTCTGCATACATAATACAGTAGATAAGATCAAAAATGCTTTCATAGCATAATTATGTAGATTATAGTAACAATTAGCAATGAACCCTCTGTCTCCCTCATTTTTCATTGTAACAAAGTACTGGAACAAAGTACAGGGCAGTGGTGGCGCAACAGATTAAGCCCCTGACTACTGATCAGAAGTTTGGATGATCGAACCCTGACTGCGGCCACTGTTGGGCCCTTGAGCAAGGCCCTTAACCCCTGACTGCGCCCCCGGCGCTGTACCGTGGCAGCCCACTGCTCCTGCTATTAATATGTATAGTAGGATGGGTTAAATGCAGAGGTTGAATTTCCCTAAGGGGATAAATAAAGGTTAAATTATTATTATTATTATTACTGCAGTTCTTCGGAAACAGCACAACCATGGCCAGAAGTAGAGAGAACTTAATAATGTCTTAGGCAGTGTGACACAGTTACAATGCCTCAAATCATAAAAAAGAAAGAACCAAAGTTTATTTTCTTTGGTTATTAATTTTACCAAAATTTAAAAAAAA
>OMNN01027047.1:0-12946 GCA_900302755.1 Chromis chromis
AAACTGAACTGACTGATACAGTTCACTGAACACACACACACACACACACACACACACACACACACACACACACACACACACACACTGAACTGATTCATTACTGACTCATTCTCTCATTCTTGTCAATATAAATTTCATATCTGTGTTTTATGGTCTTCCGTTTGTCTCATAAGAGCCATTAAAGGAAATTACATAATGTGAAACATTGCATCCTGTTTATCTGTTCTCTTCAGACATTAATTGGGTGTTAATGGTGTCTTCAGATGGCTTTGATGTAGCAGCAGAGTCGATAACAACACACCGCTGTGGCTTCTCTTCTAGATGTCATGTGGCATAATTGGCATCCTTTTGTCGACTCCAAGACTTTTATCTATTTCTTGTCTTCCTATGTGGGCATTGTTTCATGTTAAGGTTCAACAACTTAATTATTATGAACTTAATAAGATTGAGATTTTTTGGATTACTGATAATAATCCAGTAATACTTTATATATTGAAAAATGTGCATTGCATAAGCACTTTAAGATTTGGTGCTATGTGTACATTCTGCTGAATATGTCTGCAGTTTTACGTCATGTCTGAATGCAGGGTGTTATAACACAGTACAGATTGTCTTGTAACGTTTATTTTTGTGACTAATTTCTGAGCCAAAGTGTTTGTCATGAGTTGAAAGACAGCCATGTTATGAATTCCAGTACCTGTACCTCCAACTGTGAGCTGAACTTCTGCTTCCTGTTCATCAGACTCTGTGGGTTTGAGCCCTTCTTTGACCCGAGGGGGGATCAGTACATGTACAGCCGCATCCTCAACTGCGACTATGAATTTGTGTCTCCCTGGTGGGACGAGGTCTCCCTCAATGCCAAGGATCTGGTGAGTTCTTCCACCGCACTGATATTTTTTACATAACACTAAATGTGAACATAGTTGGAACTTGGCACTTGAAATGATTTGAGACGTGACCTGGACTTATCTGGAATGATTTAACACTTGTGTTGAATTTTCCTGTGATGACATCAGATTTGTCTTGAATGACTTGAGACCTAAAGCTTGACACCTGAGAGGACTTGTCTAAAATGACTTAAATATATATTGGAATGACTTAAGACTCAGTTTGACCCTGCTGTGAATGACTTGAAGGTCCCACATTGTGCCCATTTATAGCAAATTAATGAATGTCTCGCATGTCCCTGGAATTTATCTTTCAAGTTTTCAGCTCCAAATACTGCAAAGATGATTCATTAATTTATTAGTAACCGCTGGTTTTAGCCTGTTCTCAATGGGCTGTTTCAGTGTCTGTAGCTTTAAATGCAGCCATGCTGCTGCTGTCCATGCCCTCCTTCAGGAAGAAGACTCTCTCTGCCTCTGTGATTGACAGCATAGACCTATATACGTAGACGCTTGGTACAGTGCCACTTGCTCCTACAGTGCATTACGTCTATAGAGGAATAACATGTTTGCACTATAAAACTGATCATAAATCGATCAATTGTCAACATGTATTCATGCGGATTGTTTGTTACAAACGTCAGACATGGAGGACAGACAGGCAGACATAAATAGAACAAAAGGACATCCAAGCATCCTGTCATAGCTACGTGTGTGACGTTTCTAACAAATCAAACGGTTTGGAAATTGGTCGAAAAATTCAGTGAATAATTCTACTTCCAGATTGTGGAGTACCTCTTACCTCCATAGATGTCCATGCACTCCCTCCTCTGCTAGCCCCGTACCAAGATGGCAGTGCTTTAGGCACGTCCCTCCACAGTCAATGCGGCGTCTACGTATGTCTATGATTGACAGGATAGAGCAAAACAGTTGACCAGCTGACACAGACGTGAATGAGTGTGTGAGACCAGGACTCTTTATCACTTGTTTTTAACTTGTGTGTAGTGAGTTTGTCAGACGACGTCATGGTTATAAAATCAATAGCAGTGCAGAGTTGAAGCTTGGAAATGAAAAGCTTTACACATAGAAGTCCTAATAAATCCTAAAAATATGTAAATGACAACAGCTTTTTTGGGAATTCTGGTGTATTAAAATACAGTAGATGTGAGCACAGAGAGCAGGAGAGAAGCAAAGAGACTTAAACATCGGCACACACTTAAACTCACTCTGAGTTGAAGTGCAACAGATGTCATGAAAACACAGTAACCCTCACAGTCCTTGTTTATGGGTTTTAAATAAATTGCACACATGGCCAAAATTATTGATACCATTAGCTACACTAGCCACATAACATGCTAACACTGAGGATTTTGCTATTGCGGTTGTGACATTGTCTTCAAAAATAAAAGTAATCAGCTGGATCTTCAGCTCCTCAGATGGTGGAGTACATTAATAATATTGACTCTTGTAGCCAACAGCAGAATGTTTGGTGTACTTTGGTTATGGCTGAGACACTTTAGAATTAACAGAAGCAGCTCTGCAAAGTAAATAAACCAGGAGGACTGTGAGGTAGCTGCTTATTCAGAATGACTCATATCGGAAGCAGCAGGCAGTGAGGGGGCAGGATTATGCAAATTTTTAGTTTGACTTACCTGTTCTGCTGGTTACTTTAATTTCCCTTGGGATCAATTAAGTACCTACCTACCTTTTCTTCAGTTTCTACCTAGAAATTGAATAAAATTATTATGGGCCTGTAAAGGTAGGAGGCCGTGTAGTTGAGGGTGTGCTCGAGGAATAGCAGCAGTAAGCTTCTTTATATTCTTACATTCTCTCTCTTTCATTTTACACCTTCATGTTTGTAAGACACACAATAAAATTTAATTTCAACATATGGGACCGTTAATGTGGGACTTGAAGTTGGACTTGTACAGACTTGTCCTTGACTTGAATGTTTTGAGGGGTCTGAGTGTGGTTATGTCCCTGTTGGTCTGTCTGCAGGTCAGTAAGCTGATCGTTCTCGACCCTCACAAGCGTCTCAGTGTGCGAGAGGCCCTGCAGCACCCCTGGGTGCTGGGTAAAGCTGCCCGGTTCTCCCACATGGACACCACCCAGAGAAAGCTGCAGGAGTTCAACGCTCGACGCAAACTTAAGGTTAGGCTTGATCAAATGAAAAAATACAGAAAATTCAATGCTACGTTTAGTTGTTTTCATTTACAGTCTTTTGGGAACTCACCAGAATTACACAGAGCTTTAACAGATTGAACAGTGGTTCACTTTGGGGATGTCAAAGGTCCCACTACACTTTTAACAAACTAGTTTGTGCGACATGTTGTGATGACAGGGACATTCAGCAGGGCAAAAATAAAAAATAAATGCTTTGAAATCTTAGACTCAGATTTGGTCGGCGAATCATCACATTTCGGACTTTTTCAGTATCATAGTAATCCCGTGATAAGTGTCTCGACATCCATGTATACATTACAAACAGCTGCTAATGGTGGGACACAATTGTCCCGGACTTCAGCACGCAACAGTGTGTGCAAAACTTCCGTGTGTCCCGAGAGTCATTCCAATACTCGCGATCGGACCGGGAATGTCCTGGAGAAAATGGACACAAATTACCACTTGTATGTCCCTTTTCCACCATTGAGCGTTGGTCACAATAACCCCACCCCCGGCCCCTGACGTACTCGGTGCTTAGCTCTGGCCCAGCAAAGAGTTGGTGCTTGCTAAGCACCAGTTTTTAGCACCTGGAGCCGGTGCTTATGCGGTGGAAACACAAAGAACTGGTACCAAGTCGGGCACTGGCTCCGAACTAGCACTGGAACCAGGTTGGTGGAAAAGGGGTATCAGTGTAGTAGTAACATTGAAATCACTCCACCCCCCCTACAGACATCAATTCTGTCTGCATGGAGTTAAAAATGTAGCTAATAATTTGCAGTGTTAGCTAAACCACGTGTGTTTTCTGTGTGTGTTGGCAGGCTGCCATGAAGGCCGTAGTGGCCACCAGTCGGATGCATGAGGGCTCACGGCGTCGCACCGACAGCTGTGAGATTCCAGGTTCAGGGACTTCTCGGCAGAGCAGCATGCAGCAGGACCCGCCTCCTGAGTCCAAAGGCACCACCGCTGCAGACAAAAAGGCTTCACCCCCGGACCAGCAGCTGCCGCAGGAAGTTGAATCAAAGTCTGCCGACCAAAGTGCCCTCAGCCCCTCCCCTCCACGCAGCCCAAAACCGCCAAGCTCCGATGCCACGCCCACAGGCCCTGCCCCCACCAGACCGCCGCTGCGTGTTGATGGGATGCGACAAGCGTCCGTCATCCCCAAAAGCATGTTGGTCCAACCGCGGCTGCCGCAGAAGAGCTGCTCTGTCATAGAGTCTGCTCCCAGAGTCGAAGCCACGCCCCCGAGTCCCAACAACCTCAGCAATGGCTTCACAGCAGGGGCGGAGCCTGCCAGTAAGACCGCCCACTGCCAGTGATTGCTGTTTTACTTTCATACAAACATCACACAGCTGAGCTTTTACAAACATCTAAACTAACTTATCGGGACCAAATTACACCAGAACCAAAAGCATCCATAACACCCAGCTAACATTTAACCAGTATCACCTGTTCTGTAGCTCAGCTGTCAGGCTAACAGGCTAATATGCTACTGACTCACTGAGGGTTTGTTGGATGTTTCTGCAGCTTCTGGTTTGGAGACTGGAGATAAATAAAAAGCATTTGTCTCATATCAGGACTTATCATATCTGTTGCTGTGGTGAGGAAAACAACGCCAAAGTTTTTACATGGACAGAAAGTATTGCCTCATTTAGATTCTACAATTTCATTTAGCAGACGCTTTTATCCAAAGTGATGTACATAGGTAGGTAGGCGGGGCAGCATTAAGGACCTTGCCTAAGGGTCCTCAATGGATACCTGCACCCTGACTGGGATTTGAATGACCGATCTCCCATGACAAGGTCTGGGGTGTCAGTCACTGAGCTATCCAGCCACTTGCAGATACAAGAACATTCAAAAACATGTCAAAACCATTTACACCAAATGCATGGCATTCAAGTGGCCATAAGACTTAACAACACTGACATGGATTTTTCTGTCACTGTCTAGAAGCCACTGAGGCTAACCGTTTAGCAAGCGAATGAGCGGGTAACGTCATGTAGGAAATGGAAAGTAAAGATTAGCCCATTGGGAACAAGAACATTTTAATCCGAGACTCTGAAATTTTACCCTATTTAAAAGCACCCAAAATTCTAAATCTTAATCATGTAGCATATGATTTACTAATATAATCTAATGTGACAAACTAACAACAAAGAGAATAAATGTTGACTCTTGAGAACTTCTTGACTGTGGCTAGCATCTCTTAGCTAGCTTGCTAAATAATATTTTAGGTAAATAAATACTATACCTTCTTAGAAAGTGAATGTGTTGAAGCTTGGTCATTTGAAATTGTGTAATTTGCTCATTGACAGTGACTGGCAGTAGCACATCTGGGCTAGCTGGTATGTTAGTAATTAGCTTGTCTACTACAGCAGTTCACCAACCAGCCCCAAGTTCAGTAAGACTCCACATATTTTTGCAATGATGCATCACAGTGTATTTTGAGTTAATCATCAATAATCAGAAAACTCTCAGACAACACAGTCTGTTCCAACATTGGTTTGTTTGTTTTTCTCACCACAGAAATGAACAGCAGCGCTACTCTTGCACAAACAAATTAATATGTTTACAACCAAAATGAAGCGCTTCATTGTTGGCATTGATCTGTGTTTGGATATATTATCTGGGCGATGACGTCTGATCTCAGACTTCCTCATTTACACCTGAAATTTAAGGGAAATTCCAGAATTTTTCAACCTGGGAATTATTCTCATAACTGTGTGCTAATGTTGCATTTGCTACCAGAGTGACCCAGGAAACTCTTGTAAAACAATGTGTATCAGGACTTTTCTAAATTTTATGGTAAAAGAAATTATTTTACCTTAAAGACACAGTAGGGTTTCACCTACATTACTTACTGTAGCATAGGGATGTAGCCCAAAATCACAAGTAACAAATTTACACCTCCAGATGTGGTCTGATTGTAGGTATTCTGTGCGCATTTACGTGGCCACTTGTTGATGCCAGGTGGACAGGGGGTCATTCATTTTCACTGATAGATTCTCCTACATTCGGAACCTCAAACTGATTGATCCCAGGGTCATGATTGGTCTTTGGTGCTTCATTTTGGTTGCAAACCTGCTCTGACAACAGTCCATATTCTGTTTGGTCTGTAGTTTACGGCCACACTAAAGGAATAGTTCAATATTTTACACTGTACACTTTTGTTAACTTCTGTTATGGGCTTTTAGATGGAAGACACTCCCATGTATGTGTGTTCAGTACAAAGATGGAGTCAGGATGTGGTTAGCTTAGCTTAGCCTTACGACTGAAACAGGGGGAAACAGCTAGCATAGCTCTGTCCAAAGTTTAAAGGATTTTTAGCAAATTTTGAGTGTTTAGATTGTGGTTTTGTGTGTGACAAATTGAACAGGGGCCAAAAACGTGCCTCGTGTATTGTTACAGCCGCTGTCACACATAATACCCTTAGTTTTCAATTCATACCATGGTTTCCTATCACATTTTGTACAGTGTTCTGGAATGAATTGCCTGTAGGTCTGTTGTGACTGAAGGTTTAGATTCACACTTTGCCACAGGCATCAACAAAATGAAGCTGAAATCCAGCCTTTAACCAACAGCTGCACTCAAATCAAATCAAGTCTGTTTATTCAAATAGCCCATTTTACAGCACCCAGAGTTGACCAGAGTGCTGGTCATGTTAGAAGACAGGCAACAACAAAAATATATGCAAAAAAGCAAGACAGAAAACAGTATAAGAACTTCTCAAATCAAGTTGGAAAACAGTGTAATATGTAATATTAAAATCCTAAGACTTTAACAGTGTGCTACCAGGGGAGTTGTCTGTGCTGCAGGGCATCATGAATGTACAGGCAACAGTGACACTGTGGTTTTATTGGCTGATGAATTGCATGAATAAATTGGATTATCAAATAAAAACATCCTGTAGAAACAATATTGTGAATCTAGCATATGAGGATCATAATGCAGCAGCGGTCTGTGTATCATTAGATAATCTGTAATTTATCTGTTTCTGTTCTTTGTTTCAAAACTAAAAGTGGAAAAACTATTTCATTTGTCAGAATCGGAAAAAAAAATTCAACCAAACACAATTAGAGTAATTGATGATACCCAGACCAGCAGCCTTCCACTAATGAAAAAAACACACCCAAAACTCTTGTTTTAATCAAATATAGGTAATTTTTCAGTGAACTCCTATAATTTTTCAGAAGAAATTAACATATAAAAAGTAGGTCTACAGCAGTGGTTCGGGACCCAAAACTGGGTCGCAAAGCCATTTTTAGAGGGTCACAGAAGCTCTTTCTTATGACACAGTTTGCTTTTCAATAGCAGGACATTTAGTGGTGGTGACACAAGTAGTTGCCCACTATTAACCTCTAGATTTGGCTCTGCCAGCTTATTGCAGAAATTTATGCTAAAACGTCCCAAAAATAAACCAAAATGTGCTCAGAATCTGTCAAAATGGACCAAAATATGCCCAAAACTTGGCAAAAGTGTCCAAATATACCAAAATGAGCAAAAAAATAACCAAAATTTTCCCAAGCTGTATCAAAATGCGTTGAGACTACACCCAAATAAAAAATTTGGGTCGCAACCGTTTTTAATAGAGCCATAGTGGGTCCTGAGGCTGGACCAGTTGAGAACCACTGGTCTACAGCTCACTTGTTAACATCTTGTTTGTTTAATTTGTACAAGAACAAACATGTTACAAGGATTTATAGTACTGGGTGGATTGTTATACTGCTGTTCTGGCAGGTGTATTAAGAGCTCCATACTTAACACACAAACATGAGAGTGTTTCTGAACATGCTGAACTTTTCCTTTAAGTTCTGATCTGGGACAAACACAGACTCTGGTCTCCTCTCCGGCTTCTTCTTCTTGTCCTGATACAGAAAGGGAATTTTTCCTCGGACGCTCAGGACGGAGCTGATTGATTGTATTTTCTTAAACTTTGGTGACGTGAAGGACGAGGAGTTTTTCTGCTTCTTCTTCTGCATCCCTTTTAGTCTTGGCAGCATGTGCGCTCAGACGCTAAGACTTTAACACTCTGAGAGGAGGAACGGGAGATTTCTGGTTCTCGAGGAGTTTTTTATCCTTTCTACTCTTTACTGTTGACACCCGCTGACTTGATTACGCAGCTGTATGAGTAGATAGTGTAGCTCCAGTCTGTAGCGTTCAGGTAAGTAACTTGTTGTGTTTGTGAGCTTCTAGTGAAACGTTGTGTTGTTTACACTTTATCAGCAGTGATGATGCTCTCCTGTTTGCACTGTACATACAATAGTTTGGTTTTAGACACGTCATTACTGACATCTTTACTGCTCCACTCGACTGGAGACACATTCAGTGTTCAAGCCCCCGAAAAAAAAAAATTTGACCTTCGCCCTTTGTTAGAAATCAAACCCTTTCATCTGATCTGATACCACACGTTCTACCTCTTTTTGTACAGGGGCTTCCAAAATGAATTAGAGTGACGCATCTGGAAAGAAAATGATGAGACAAGATAAGCAGATGGAGCTGATACCGGTTGGAAAAAATCATAAACTACCGTTTATACACAAAGATATGGTGGCCGAGATGTTCCGAACAGGATGGCAGCTTGAGAAAACAGAAGCAAATTGAGATCTACAGAACCAGACTTCATTCAAAATGTTCACAACTTTAGACTTGACTGTATTCAGTCTTTGTGTGGCTGCCTTGACATATATTTTACCAGATTCATTGAAAATATTACCAATTTTACAACATGAAACTACATGAAACCTGTTCAATCTCTAATTTTTTGAAACTTAAATTCAGAGCTCCAATCCTCACCGAGCAACTACACTTCAGGTTCATCATTGGGTTAACTCAAAGGCTGAATAAATACAGGCTCTGGTCTTTGTGTTATCAGGTTGATCTCAGCTTGCTGTGCTTTTTGTTCCATCTCAGCCACCATATACAATCCTGGATTGTGAAGAGGAAAACATTTGTCCTTTAAGGGCTCTTATTTTTTAAAGAGGAACCAAACCTACAGAGCTCCCAAAGCCCTGAAAAATCTCCTCTCTTTAAATGTTGGGTGCACAAGAATATAAAATATCATCTGTCAGGACTAAATCCTGAATCTGCTGACCCTCCTCCCTTCTTCACACTCCTCTAAAAATGAACTAACAGGAAATATCTATATACTCTGACACGTCTGACAGTGTTGTGCATATCTGCTTGAAAATTAAGTAAGCATTAAATCACACTGGAAAAATAATGAATCATTTTCAATCCCTGCTGATCAGGGTCCAGGTCGCATTAATTTAATCAGTTATATCATTAGAAATTATTGTTATAACAGCTGGAAATGTAATATAATAACAAATAATTGTAGTTAATTTCAAACCTGCTGGTTTTCAATCAGACTTTCATAGTTTGGAAAATGTCAAAAAGTCTGGAGGTCCAACACACATTAAACATTAAACATGTAAATCAACCAAACATTAAATCAAAACAGAAAATGGAACAAGCAGCGATAAAACAATCAGATGTATGTGTGATTTCTCAGTGACATCCTGAAGGAGAATCTATTTTTGATCTGTTACAGGTAGAAGAACCCCCACACGCAGCAGTTCTCGTTATATAATTTTGTCACATAATCAGTCACAGTTGACGCAGTTTCTGACTCCAGTTGATAGTTTGGTTCCTCTTTAAATCTCCTGGTTAAAACAGATGTGTCACAGCTGGATTTACCTGAACACAGGTGTTTATATCTTCTTGCCAAATGGACCACACTGGATAACTAGCTGTCATGGTGAAAGCATGTAACTGTACATTTGATTTGCATCTATACTCTTCTGTACAAACATGAATATTTTCTTCTATTTATCTCAGCCTGACGGAGATTTAAGTGTTGAGGTGGGCGGGGATAAACTGTAAATGTTTGTTTTGTGTTTGATGAGTAAACTTGTATCTTTTTTTAAATTCTGACAGATGACATATAAAGTGACAGTGCAGCGGTGTCGGCTGCTACACTGTTGTGTATCTTTGCATGTATTATTTAACTTCCTTTGATCATATCGGATTAAAGAAGCGGAGAGTTTGAATCCTGCGGGACTCTGAATCTGGGTTCAGCCTAAATGAACATTTGCTGAAGGATGTTTGAAGCAAGACTTTGCATCACATGTTCAGTAAAGAATAGCTGATAGAAACCACTCAGAGCTTCTGGTTGTCTTTCTTCACCTGCAACCTCAGCAGACAACATCTGGACAGACAGATGCAGTATCAGTACATTTAATGTCCAAACTTTAGTATTTGGACACATTTTTTTATTCATCATGCTCTGTGCTTCATTTAATTTAAAATATAATGATGGATTCTAAATTACTCCTTTTGTGCAGCTGCACCCACTGGTGTGTGGATATAAAGTTCCATGTGAAGCATATCGTTCATTTAACATCTGACCAGTTTTTGGGCGTGTTTTTTTTTGCTCTTGTCACATTTTTAATCACTGTGGGCTCATTTTTCACTGCAATATAAAGTTCTACACCTCTATGGGAAATGCACAGCCAAGGCTAGAAGTAAGGAAAACTCAAACATATCTTCTATGTGGTATGACACACCTTCAACACCATAAATCATTAAAAAGGTATTATTAGTCATTTTTACAAAAAATTATTTTCTAAACACCGCCTGCAGTTCAGCCAAAAACTTATTTTTTATGTGTGGCTGGTTTCTATCTCATACAAAAAGTCTTGCCAGAAGGATTTTCAACCCTATGTTTCAGTAATGTAAGTTCCAAGCATTAATAGCTCCAATAGCTCACTGTCTTACTGCACTTGAACCTCCAGGTCACTGCTCAGTCCTGTAAGCAGAGTTTCTTCCTGTACTCTCGTCCCTTTTGGATCGTCCCACACCAGTATGAGGACATGGGCCTCCAGTCTGCCGCTGACACCTCCCACACCACGGTGGCGCTGTAGCCTCCCTCTAACTTGGTCCACGGTCCCTTGGCGCCTGCTGATGTCACCGGCGTGTCATCAAGCCACCACAGGACGGGCTGCACAGGTGAGGTTAGTCCAGTCAGGAGGCAGACCAGGAGGTGAGGAGATCCAGGATCCTGAGAGACCCGGACTGATGATAAGATCTGAACAGTAGGACCGTCAGAGGAGCCTGAGGATGGAGGAGATTTTAGTGTTTTTCCATGTTTGAAACGTTACTGGGAGAAACTGGGAAAATTGGGAAAAACTGTGTATGTATACGGGATGATTTTGACCCATTTCTAAACTATTTTTGTAGCTAAACTCCTCAAAAAATCCCAGTGGCATCCCTCAGGGTTCAATCCATGGGCCACTTTTATTTTCAATGTACATCAATCAGTCAACCCTGAGCCTGGATATTTTTTATACCTAATCAAATCATTTACTCACGTACTGTACTTTAGTACAGTTTTGAGGTACTTGGTTTTATTTAAAAAATAAAAATAAAAATCAAAGATACAATATCTCACCAAAAATCAAAGATTAGAGAACTCAAAACAGATCGGACCTTTGTTTTTTCTTCACATTAATCATATGACACACATTTATTTGTTGTCCCTGTATATAAAACTATATATAAAGTAGTTTAAACTAGCTCCATCTGCAGCAGCTAACAGTAACATCCTGCTGACACACTGATGCTTCACTATGAATAATCTAGTGATATTTTACATATTAATATATCAGTCAGAGAGGCCAAACCAGAACTTTTACTGCAATACTTTAACTACATTTTGCTGCTATGTATTTTCACTGGATTTTTTATGCAGGATTTTTACTTGTAATGGGGTATTCTTACATTGCTGTATTGGTACTTTTAGTGAAAACACTTCTATACTTCTTCCGCCACTGTTTACCAGGTAGTTTTAGGATTGATTTTAATTTTTTATTTAGCGTTTTTATAGTCCTGATGGGGCCGACTTTGAGCAGAATCTTAGACCTTTTAACCCCATCTGTGCCATCCCATTTCTTGAAGTCCAAAAAAGTGTGGACTGAAAAAACAAAAGAGATTAATTTGCAATAAGAACTATTTACTTTGGACCACCCCTCCTGTGATTTAGAGATTAATGTTGTCGTAACCTGTTGCGGTTTGTGTCTTTATTTTGTTCCATGCTATTTTAATATATTTTAGTTGTTTCCTGGTTGGAAATATCTTGTTTTGCAGCCCTGTTTTAGAAACATGCTCTCTAAACAAAGTTTTATTATTAGTAGTAGTATAGTAGATGAATGCAATGAAGAAGAGGCCATTGAATGCTGTGAAGACATTTGAGGCTGAGCTGCTAGTTGACATTTCAGAGGACCCTGTACTGCACCTGCTGTCCTGTTTTGATGGTGAAGACGATGATCATCATGTTCACCACATCCAACTGTTTCTTCATGGACGTCCACCAGCAGATGAGTCCCGCTGCTGAAAACCATCGAGAAGGAGACAGACTCTCTGCTGGGTGACGAGGAAACAGTCCAACAGCTACAGCAGCAGGAGAAACGCTGACATTATAACCAGTGAAAACACAGAATATACTGATAGATCAGGGTGTTAAAGGAACAGTTTCTGTGGAGTCTCACCTCAGGAGGAAAATGAAGGTCACTGCTGTGTGCATCCTGAAGACTTGTCCCCCTTCTGTCCCCAACAACCAAGATTCAGCTGAAGTTCAAATCCTAAAGACAGATTCTTCAGTTAATAAAAGTACCTGTAATAAACAGTTTTTCTGTAGTCCTCATAATAATGTTAAAGTCAAATGCGCACTTTATCTGAAATTAAAATCAATGTAATGGCAGTTTTTACTGTAATAAAAGTCCCAAAAATGAGGTTTTACCATAAAAGAAAGTTTTTTTAAAAAACTTTGAATTAAAGCCAACATAAGTTGTTTGTTAACTTTGAATTAAAATGACATTAAATGTGTTTAAATAGTAATTTAAGGT
>OMNN01027049.1:0-11755 GCA_900302755.1 Chromis chromis
ATCAAGCACCAACAGGATGCAGTGGAACAAGTTGGATTGACAGAGGCCCCACTGCACAAGCCAGAGTACCCAAAGGATCCACTGCCCTGGTCCTGGTGCCAGACCCCATAGGACACCCTGAGAGGTCTTCTGGTCCATGCCCAATAGTTCAGAGCATTTTGGACCACATAAGGGGGACCAACACAATATTAGGCAGGTGGTCATAATGTTATGCCTGATCGGTGTACAGTCTATAGTAAATGGTCTACACTTATATATATAGCGCCTTTTTGTACCTTAGCGGTACCCGATATAGTCATGGCTGAGTGTTTATAACCAGGAAATCTTATGCCGTGCCTTTCTTGATTGCTTGCTCAGACACATTTCCACCTATTGTCCTCATTAGCGTCAGCTATGACCCCAGCGTACTTTTATCATACATTATACTTTGATGTTAGTGCACCATTGTGTGAAGTCCATCTATCTATTTTTTTCTGCTTATCCAGTTTTGGGTTTTAGTGGCAGCAGGCTAAACAGGGAACTCCAGATGTTGCTCATTCCAGCAATGTTTTCCAGCTCTCAAGTAACTGCAGTACAAAAACACCTGTACCTGGAGGCACAATTCACAGTTCAGTTCTCATGGCTTTAACTACACGAATAAGACAAAAATATGCTCCAAGTGACTCCATTAAAAGGTTATTTAAAAGCATAAGTCAGGGGATGAATACATACATTCATACAAATGAACAAACAATTTCAAAGTTACTGAATATCCCTCGGAGTACAGTTAAATTCATCATTAAGAAATGGAAGAAATATGACACGTGCATTAAACTGCCAAGACACCTATGACTCATCTAAAGGAGTTACAGGCTGCAGTGGCCGAGAAGAAGAAGCAGAAGACGTGTGGGAGACTCAAAAGTCAACTGGAAGAAGGTTCTTTGATCTGATTTGACTGAGCATTTTGACCATTGCACTATGTTTGGCAGACACTAAACACTTCATATCATCAACTACACATCACCCCCACTGTGAAGCATGGTGGTGGCAGCATCAAGATGTGGGGATGCACCTTCAGCACCCTCTATACTTTCTACCCCCTACCCGAACCAGGATCTGTATCCCATCCCTACTGTCATCTTTAACTCTTCTACTTCTACCCCCTACCCGAAACAGGATCTGTATCCCATTCCTGCTTTCATCTTTAACTCTTCTACTTCTACCCCCAACCCGAACCAGGGTTTGTATCCCCACCCCACTATTCTTGGTGCAGTTGATGAGAGGCAGAGGTAGGTGATGGTAGTGCCGTTTGTGGTAGTGTAGGCAAGGCATAGAAGTCTTTGTTGTTAATGTTTTAAGTGTTTTAAGTGTTACCTTGTAATATTGCAGATGTTTCCTTGTAAAGCGCTTTGAGCTGCAAATCTTGTATGAAGGGTGTTATACAACTCTTAAATTTCCCTCGGGATCAATAAAGTACCTACCTACTGACTTACAAATAAAGTTATTATTATTATTATTGATCAAATGTGTTTTATTGTCCTCTCAGTCTCTCTTTTTGTCTCCTCTCTGCTCTGTGGAAACACTGCCTCCAGTTCACCTGAAAACTGATTGAATTTTTGAATGTTGGTCACAGCTGAATCAGTCTTGGCTCCTCTGTTGTGCTGAGATGCACCGAATATTTAGTTGTTTCTATTATTATTATTATTATTTATTTTTTTTAGATTAAAGTAATGTTGATCACAATTTTAAGCTTAAATTTGTTGATCACAGCTGAGTCAGTCATGGAGAATCAGTTGTGCTGTGGAGCGCAGAATTGTTTAGATTGTTTTTTAATGAGACCTGTAGATTACAGTGATTCTCATCACAATTCTCAGCTTACATTTGAACGTCTTTCCTTTGGCGACCTTTGTTTTACAGTTCTTGACTCTGATAAATGGAGTTATTTCGGCAAATATTTTCAAGCTAAATCAGAGTAAATTATGTTTTATCAGACAAACTTCTGTTGTAGATTAATCTGAACATTTAGAAAATGAGAACTGTGTGGGTTTTCTTTTTGTATCAAGCAGCAAAACAAGTCATAGTGAGATGTGTTTTAGATAACACATCTCACTATGTGTTATAGTGAGATGCCTCTTTGTACACATCATAATGTTGATGCTTAGACTATGTATTGTGCTGCACTACTTCCCAAGTCCAGGAGCATGTAACAGCATCCTCTGTATCTTGCTTTTCCTAGATAGCAAAGTGGTAAATGTCCAGCTGTGGCCTTCAGGACCAAGCGTCACCTTCTCCTCTTTACATTACATCTGTTGCACTGATATTCTCTGTTAGGTAAACTTTCACCGCACTGCTGCTTGAAATTACATCCTTAAAATGACAAAAAAGAGCTGTCATCTGACTGCAATGTGACTTGCATGAATTTGCATGGATTTGTGATGAAAGCGTTCAGGATGTGAGGGCGGGGTCTGCAGAGTATAAACCACTGAGTGCACGTCCGACTGCTGCATGGCTGGGCTTTAATGCACTGCACACTCATCCATATTTCAGCTTATTTGCTCCACCAAAGGCGGGACGGGACAACATTTTCTCCTTTTATCAGACAACACTGATCAGTATTAACCATGGAAATCAGTAAATCCAAATTAGCTATTGGATTTATTGTGGCAGGGGTACTGATGCTGACTTTTGGACTGATCTTTGTGATTGTGGGTCCAGCTGTGATGAACGACCAAATAGAAAAGGTAAGTTACACTGTAAAACAATGAACAGTTTTTAACTTAATTTTTTAATGATTTACTGTTATTTTAGAGGTTTTCTGTGCCTTGTGGAAATACAGATAATATCCAGTAAAATCACAGAAAAAAAAGTGTTTACATGTTGACTGTAAAACAACAGGCCAAAACGGTATAAAAAGCCACATGAAGAATCTGTATTTACAAAATACTCATTTGTTCTTTAACATTGTGTGTCTTCGTAAAGTTGCACTGTTTTACTGTATATAAGTCAGCTAAAAATAGAATTATTTTACAGCTCTCTGCCATCATTTTCACAGTTTTGCAGTTTCTGAATGCTGCAGTATTCCATGTATATTTTTTATGACACCCTTGCTGCCTGATTTTCCCTTTTTTGTACTTTGTGATCTTAATAGAGCTCATGATTGGTTCTAGTTATTTTCTATTACATTCTAGTGTTCTGATTATCAAAGGGATATTTTACTTTGGCATACAAAGAAGAAATAGAAATTGTTTTTTTTTTTTTGGTTCCATCCCACCGTTGCGGACTGCTTGCTTATAGGGAATCCAAAAGCGATTTTGGATTGTTGGGTTTTCTGTTTCCTGTATTATTCTTCCTTATGATGATAAGCGCTATGTGATGACATGTTCTAAATATGCGCTATATAAATAAAATTTAATTGACAACAAGCAAGTTCTTATCTATTGAATAAATGTCTTCAGAGGAAATGGGGAGCATTCAGGAATACTGCTTAGATTGGCATGTTTATCAACCACCCCATTGTCCATATAGTGGTTCAAGAGCTTGTTGCTGTCTGAAAATGCAAGTGCCTGCCAAACCATGATTCCAGGCAAAGCACTACAGATGAACAGATATCCCCACAAAACACTTGATTGTTTATATTGTTTATTTGTTCAAGAAATTTACAGAATTACATAAATATCTATTAGACAATGACAGATAAACATTTCCACTAGTCTGAAAGATGACATGTTATGAATGCTAAATATACCAACATCACAAAATAGACCAGTGCACATTTGAAAATCTGTGCATCTGATAATCTTCAGCACAGTAGAATTAGATTTGTTTTCTTAAATACTTATAATTTTGTGCGAGATACACAACTGTCCACTGTTGTGGCAAAACACTACATGTCAATAGGGTAACTCTGTGCTAAAAGATATTGCCAGGAAACCTCTCCAGCTGACTGTTTACATGAGGAAAACATTATTTTTATTACAGGTTTCCTGAAATCTATTGTTCAAATACGCAAATAAGATGTTATCTTGTGAAATATGTGCACATTTTCATAAGTGTCCAGTAGACAAAGTAAGATAAAAACCCAATGTACATTTTAATTTCCACTTTGAGCTAGATACACAACTGTAGTGGCAAAACACTACAAGTGAATAGGACATGAAATGAGTTAAAAGAGATCACCATGAAAACTCTGCAGTGGATTGCTTATATAAAGAAATTATTCTTTTTATTACAAGTTTACTGAAATATTTAAATATGCAAAATATTTAAATATGCAAAAGGGGTATTATCTTGATAAAAATGCACAAAAACACATACATGTCTATTAGACAAAGTAAAATGTCATGTTGTGGAAGTAAAGTATCCCAAAATCCTAAAACTGACCAGTGCATGAAAAACTATGTTTTTACCTGTAGTGGCATTAAGTAAGTACATTTAACACTTTCATGCAATAATTATCAAGCATACTGAGTGAGATTTTTTCGTGCTTCCAAACAAGACTTAAAACATGTCCATTTGGAAAAATGTAAAATGATAATTCTAATGTCTTTATTGATCCCCTCGGGTTCCTTCCTTCTCTGCATTGACCCATACTATTCAAAGTTCACCTTAACTATACATACTAGGAGCAGTGGGCTGCCACGGTGTAGAGGCCAGAGAGCAGGGGTTAAGGACCTTGCTCAGGGGCCCACAGTGGTGGTGACAAGCGGTCATTTTCACTTTTCCCACCTCAACCTTTAGCCAGTCCCGGGGCTTGAATCGGTGACTCACCAGTTACAAGTTCATTTCACAAACCACTAGGCCACCACTGACCAACAAAATCCACTTTAAGGCAACACTCAACAAGTGAATAGTGTTACAAGTAAAAAGGGTCCAAAAAAACTCAAAGAAGTCAACATGAAACCTCCCCAGTTAATGGCCTACATTTAGAAAATATTCTTTTTATTACAAGTTTTGTCAAATGTAATGTTTAAATATGCAAATGAGATATTATCTTGTTAAAAATGCACAAATTTGTATAATAAAAGTCAAATAAACACCTTAATGTGTATCTTTCTTTCCAGTTTGCGTGAGATACTGTCCACTGTAGTGGCAAAGAGACAAAAATAAACAGGGTAAAAAGTTTAGCTAAAAGACATCGCTATAAATCCTCTGCCTTTTTAATAAAAGTTTTAATAAAATTTAATGTTGCAATAGGCAACTGAAGTATATCTTGTTAAGAATGCACAACTTTGCATAAATGTCCACGGGTTACAAGTTAAAATAAGCACCAATGTGTATTTCTATCTGTGAAATAGAAATACACTGTGAGCGAGATTCACAACTGTAGCAGTAAAACACTAAATACAAGCTAAAAGATATCACGAGAAATTTCTGCCGTTGATCGCTTACATTAAGAAAATCCTTTTTTAAATTACAATTCTCATGAAATGTAATGTTAAATATGCATGTGAGGTATTATATTGTTACAAGTATGCAAATTTGTAAAAAATAACAAAAAACAAAGTAAAACAAAAAAAACACCTAAATGAACATTTCCTTTCCACTTTGTGGCCTAGTGGTTTGTGAAGCGAACTTGTAACCGGTGGGTCGCCGCTTTGAGCCCCCCGACTGGCAAGAGGTTGAGGTGGGAAAGTGAGAGCGACCACTTGTCCCAGTCACCACCAGTGTGAGCAAGACTCTTAACCCTTACTGCGGCAGCCCACTGCTCAGTATGTATAGTTAAAGGTTAACTTTGAATAGGATGGGTCAAATGCAGATGCAGAGAAGAATTTCCCCAAGGGGATCAACAAAGGTTTGATTATAGACAAAGTAAAACAGCACCATAATGTGTATTTTCCTCTCCACTTTGAGCGAGATACACAAATGTAGCAGTAAAATACTAAATATTAGCTTAAAGTGTCATGAAATTTAGTGTTTAAATATACAAGTGAAGTATTATTTTTGTAAAAATGGACAGTAGACAAAGTAATTAAAAAAAACACCTAAATTAACATTTTAATTTCCACTTTGAGCAAGATACACAACAGTAGTGGCAAAATACTAAATCTTTAAGATTATTATAAAGATCACAGACTTTTATGCCATTATTAATGAAATATAATGTTCAAATACGCAAGTAAAAAAAAAAAAAAAGCATTCTAATGTGTATTTCCCTTTCCACAAGCTAAATATCCCAACATTGACCACTTAAAAATCTGTGCGCCTGAGTGAGAACTACACTTCCCAGAGTCCTCTGCGCGGCGGAGGCGTGACCAGCAGACTATAAATACGGCGACAATAGAAGCAGGTCGTCAATATCGATGACTAAGATCAATAAACCGGCAAGAGCACAGAGTGCAGCTGAGAGGAGACGGGTTGTTTCACGCCGAGAGATTGTTGTAGTCATTTGCAGGCACTTAGCCGAGTGTGTTTAGCCGCACAGCTAACAGGAGAGGACACAAACAAACACTACAAACACTGACTCAGCTGTCAACATGGCTATTGATAAATCCAAAGTGGCCGTCGGCTTCGTAGTGGCAGGTGTCCTCACCGTCTTCTTCGGGACGGTTCTTGCTTTTGTGGGACCTTTAATCATCGACGACCAGATAGTGAAGGTAAGCAGCGATATTTAGCATGTTTAAAACTAGCTTTAACGTGTTGACTCAGTGAAGTTCAGCCTTTTGACGCCGCTGAGCAAATCTTTAAATTATAACAAGCGCGCGCAGCAAAATTAGCTGATAACAGCTGCGTTAAATCAGCAGCAGATAGTCAGACAGGGACTCCAGTGAAGTAACAAGTAGTGCGTTAACAATGCAAGGTAAGTAGCAATATGAAAGTAGACCTGCAATAATAACATGCAGAAGTATTTAAAATGTGAATAATTTCTATCCTCAGGGCAATTTAGGTCTTAAATTTCATCCTATTTAACCTCCAGCTGTTCTATTTCTGAATTTTAAATGGTAGAGAAGGGAGAACTTTTATTTTCCTGGGGCACATTCTAGTGTCAGATATTGCTCAGGGAAAATGTGGTGTTATATAGTACAATATTTATTCTCAAACAAAACAGTACACACAGGTATAACAAGAAAAACAATGTTCTGAGGTAATCCCTCATTCAGAACAGAATTAGACTCTGTTCTATATTGTGAATATAAAATAAATATTGTTTCTAGAGCAGCAGCAGTCATTTCACAGAATAATCTTCATAATGTCTCACTGGAAACAAATGTAAAATGCCTATAAGATAGATAATATCCCTGACATCAAAGTGCAGTCTTGAAGAATGAGGAACAAACAGTCCAATTGTCCTGCTGCAAGAACAAACCGTGGGCTGCTTTCTCTGCTGCTGCTTCAAGGATTTGAACAAAGTGTCAAACTGAGCTTGCAGTTGGTGTTTTAGCTCGTTCATACGGACCGCAAAAGTCCTAAGAACTGTGAAAAATGAAGCCCAAAGTGAGAACTTCTTAATTGAATATTTAGAATTTTTCCATAGAAAATTAATTTAGAAGGTTATAAAAAATAGCTTGCTATTAATTTTCTGTCAATGAAGTAATTATTTTAGCTGTACATGTAAACCTCCTCATAGAATAGAACAACAGAAGAAGAAGATTTTTATGATCAGTTTCTCTATATATCCAGGACATACAGAGGAACCGTAAAGGCATTTCTCTCACCTTTGTGCCATATCTATAAAAAAATATCAAAACACAGTATAAATACAATAAAGTAAAATAAGATATATAAAAATCAGACTGTACCGTGGCAGTAGGGCAAAACAGTGAGAGCTTATTGAGGTGATGGTAGTGCAGATATGATAGCAGCCATGTACAGTAGTGCAAATGGTTCATGTTTGTGTGGGGAAAAAAAAAAAATCCTAATTTGTCAAATAACAGAAAAGTCTTTCCCTAGTAGAGCACTTACATTACACCACTGACTGTACTTGTAACCTTTTCTTATATTAGTAACACGAGTATTTCTCTACAGCATGTTAAATCAGAATCAGATGTTTTTTTTTACCAAGGTTTTCACAGACAAGAAATCTGACTAGGTGTTTTAGTGCAGTGAAACAGTGACTTATAGTTAAAACGTGTTGCCAGTAAGTCTAACAAGGTAAATGAGAAGCAGTGAAAATAAGTAATAAAGGCCGCCGTTTAGCTCACTGAGTTAAGGCGATACCACACGGGCTCAGTCCCTTAGCAGCGGTCATGAGTTCGAGTCCTGCTCATGCCCATTTGCTGCATGTCACTTTCCTCTATACCTCCACTTTCAATCTGTCGCTCTCTCTATCAATAAAATAAAACCGTCCCTCAAAAAATACATTTGAAAAGAAAATAAGTTATAGAAATATTATCCAGTGTGGAGAAATGTACAGATTAGCCACCTAAAATGAGTCCTATACAAGGTTGCATATAATGTAATGTATACAGTGTGCTAAAGGATAATTCTAGTTAAAAGCTGTGCGTTAATGTAACGCATAGTCGATGTCTGTGTTGGGGGGAGAGGGGCAATGTCACTGGGTGTCTCTGGCCTCGTTGAAGAGGCTCGCTGCTCTTTGCACTGTAAAGGATGTAAGTAGATGTTGGCATGAAGGGTTAACATGAAGTAAAATTTTACTCTGGAAAAAGGTGGAGCTAATTTTCAACAATTCTTGGTAGGTATTGCAACTAATATGTTTGTTACGATGGGCCGGTAGTCCAAAATTCAACATTATTGAGAATGAATTTAAATTTGTCAATCATTTAATGTGAAAAACAGCAATTTCACACCTTTTGAGAAGCTAGTATAATTAAATGATTGCATGAAGCAGAGCGGAGCATGACAGCGGAGTTGGTAGGTCCGCGTACTACGACATAGACGGTGTACTAGAGCCTCGGCAACGCTCGGCAGCATAACAGAGCCTTGGCAGCGCACGACTATTCAGATATCAAAATGACTATTCGAATACCACCACAATGAACGAATATTCGGATATTCGAATATTCTGGATCAGCCCTAATAATAATAATAAGTATCTCTAAAATCTAGTTTAAATGGAAAACAGCATGAAAACAAAAGACCTAAGTGTTCATATTTAACATTTAAGATAAGTAACAGAGCATCTTTGCATTTTGTACTGTTGGTCAGGCAAATAATGGATATTTTAGTAATTATTTTGTGAAATTGTACGCTAAGAACATTCACAGAGAAAGTAGTGTGCATTGACATTGATCATTAATAAATGATTTCTTTTTCGTTTGTCTTTCATGTCAGAACACAATGATCGACCCAAAGAATGAGCTGTCCTACACCATGTGGAAGGACATCCCTGTGCCGTTCTTCATGTCTGTCTACTTCTTCCACATCCTCAACCCGAAGGAGATCCTGAAGGGAGAGAAGCCCATGGTGGAGCAGAGAGGACCTTATGTGTACAGGTATGCTGTTAAACCTCCCTGAGAACTGAACCAGAATCCCCTGGAGTCACGCATGTCTGCTGTACTACATTTCAGGACATTTTGTCCTGTAAACTGCCAATGTTGCAAAATGCATTGTGATGTTGTTTAGTTGAACAAATCTCAGATATTTGGTAACTCTGATGGCCTACATTTTTACTGTACCCAGTTAACCATGAGCAGCTGACTCATTAAAGTAAAACTATGCCTTTACGTACCCTTGGCTCCCCATCTGGAACATGAGTACAATATGTAGGTCAACCAAGTAGTCCCAGATGTTGCGTAACATAATGTACAGACGAAGGTGAGGGTACGTCCTGACCTACATTTGTAAAATTGAGGGGTAGGGTGCCTCACAAAAAGTTCAAGCAGGAGAACAATTGCATAACTCGATTCATAACAGTGAAAGCCTATAGAGGGAGTCTGGTCTTGTCTATGGTTGCAGAAAAAAACGACTGCGAAAGAAAAGAAATCATCAGTGTGTAAAAATATTCACATTAAAAGTATGGAAAGCTTTAAAAGTAATATATAAAATGTACATGTATAAAAAAGTACAGACAACGTTTTACCAGAATTTATATAATACATGAAAGTGGCACGTTCATGAAAAGCAGTGGAAAAACAAAAAGCTTCAGAGATACAAACTCTGACTGCGAGCTGTCATTGTGGTAAATAATGTCAAAGTGGCCGTTGGATTCATAGTAGTAAGTATGACTGGATGATTAATCGGTTAATAATACTGAACAGCACAGAGGAGCTCATGTATGCAGCTTAACCTCTCTGAGGACCCAACCATAACCCCTGCATGTATGTTTGTCCTGCAACCTGCAAATGTGTTCGAAGTCATTTTGACTTGTTAAGTAGGACTCCTTGTGTGACGTATTTGTCAGTCATTGTACCCAAATAAAACAAGGTCCTCACTGACCAGATGTTCTGTAAACTTTTGTATCAGCTTGTGTTTGGCTCTTGTCCTGGAACAACATGTAAACTTTACATAGCATCATGGTGGGATGTGGTCCCAACTTTGTTACATAACATAAGTGTGCTGACTTAGGATGCCTTTTAGTGAGGAGTGATGTAGATCACAAAAAGTTCTAGCTGGAGTACCAAGTGTTGCATAACCCTGGCTCTTATTAGATTGAGATTAACTTACAGCTGCAGATGATGATGATGGAACAAAATGTTCGTAGCATTGCTTCTGGGATTCAGAATATGGAATGTCATGGCATTGTAAAACTGTAAACCATGCTTCAAAAGGTTGAAACTGAGAGTTTGTGAGCTTAAAGTCTAATTTTAAAACAAAGGCTCTGTAACTTTGAAAAGTTTTGAAGGCATGCATGTATTGTAGTTTTGATAGGCAGGGGAAAAAATAAAATACCTGCAAATATGAATTAATATTTGCCTTAATAATTATTTGCCAATTAAAAATTATATTAATATATGGATTTTGTTTCCAAATATTGGTAAATGGCTGTAAAATAATAATATTTTTTGCTGACAGTGGAAAAAAAGTGTAATTTTGTGGTGAAACACTGTAAAAGTTAACCAAGTTTTAAAGGCTTTCATATAGTTTTGATTTGCTGAAAAAAAACCTTTTAATCTATAAAAGTATTTTATTTATGAGTGTTCAAAATTTAAATGTGTTTTAAACTCTCCTGCTGTATCAGTTTGTTTTCCAGGGGTGAAACCTTGTCAAGGCTGATCTGCAAACTAGTGCACACATGTTGGGGAACATGGTTTTGAAAGGGTCAATCTACATTTGGAATCTTGTCTCTATGCACATTTACACTCGTAGTACAAAATGTTCATTCTGACTTAGAACGCCCAGTTTTTAAAGGTTTGCCCACACAGTTACAAGCATACAAGACACGTGCTGTCCGTGTGTCTCGCAGCTCTGGTTTGAAACTCCAAAACGGACCATCTGGGGGGGAAAAAAGAAAGCCAGGATCCTGCTAAGAGACATTTGTTCTTGTGAATTGAGAAGTTTGTTCCTTTGCCAGTTACTCGCATGCACAGAGCTAACAATTCACTGTCTGGCTTCCCCCATGGTTCAGCAAGTTTGAAACTTAAGCTTTGTAAACTTACATCTAGTTTTATTAGGAGAGAACATTTTAAATCTGCGCAATCAGTAGTTTATGTATGAGTTCTCATTTTTCACAACAGCAACTCTCCTTTTACAGAATTTCATTAACACATTTTCAGAGTGTGAGAGTACCTGTATTGGTCTGTTTGAAACAAATGCTGATCTGAAAACCGGTGCAGATATGTTGGGAAAATGGAGTTTTGGAAGGGCGAATCTTTATTTTGAGACTTTACTGTATGTGCGTCTTCACTCATGGTACAGAATGTTCTTTAAGAGTTGGTGGGGG
>OMNN01027052.1:0-30107 GCA_900302755.1 Chromis chromis
TATATTCAGGTAGTCAGCTGACCTCATTCTTTGGGCACATAATGTTGCTGAACCTAGACCTGACCAACTGCAGCCACCCCAGATAGTTTTTTCTGGTTAGCCTTACTGATTAGTGGTTTTCTTACGGCTACACAGCTGTTCAGTCCCAATCCCTTGAGTTCCCTTTGCATTGTGCGTGTGGAAATGCTCTTGCTTTCACTATTAAACATACTCCTGAGTTCTACTGTTGTTTTTCTTCTATTTGATTTGGTCAAACATTTACGTGATCGCTGATCATGATCATTCAGGATGTTTTTCCGACCACATTTCTTCCTGGAAGACGATGGTTCCCCACCATCCTTCCAGTTTTTAATAATGCGTTGGACAGTTCTTAACCCAATTTTAGTAGTTTCTGCAATCTCCTTAGACTTAGACCTACTTGTTGCCAGCTGAAAGATAATCACCCATGCAGTCATTATGCAATAGGAGGCTTGTACCTATTTGCTTAGTTAAATCCAGGTGGCGACTTTTTTTTTGGCCAGGCAGTGTATTATGTTAGTGCATTTCTAAAAAACCTTAGAGCTAGATAAATCATGTGTTCTTCTAACTTCAGTTAAAGATATTGAATACAAAGAAGACAAACCTGGGCAACTGATGACAGAGTAACGATTCGTGCAACAGCTATCGACACTTCAGAAGTCCTTTCACCGATCACCACCTTTGTTTGGGGATCAGATAAGGCAGACTGAATGTTTTCCGGTAGTAAGCAGCTCTGAGGGTCTGACTGGTTCTTCAGCAGCTGGAGCGCTGCTCGAATGGCGATGCTGACATTTCCACAAGTGTCATAGATGTCATATCCTATGGTGAAGTTGGGTAGAACTCTGCGCTGGTTGACTTCTCGGATGGCGTGTATCATCACTTGAGTGTGCAGGAATATGTTTAATTCATAGCTGCGGAAGTTAACAGAAGACAGATCACGTTTCCAACATCATCTACATATAATATAGTCTTAGTAGTCGTAGTGTTTTACTTACTCATCACAGGAGATAGCTCCAGGCAGTGAAGTTCTGTTGGTTTTTGAGTGAATGGGGAAAAGTCCTCCAATAATGATGTCCCCAGGAGAGTATGCATGCAGAAGAGAAGCATTCCCTCCTAAACCAGAGTGATATACACTCGTGATGCTGACAAATAGCCACAACATGAACATGCTGGATACATGGAACATTATGCACGTATGCATTTGTTCTCCTCTCTTAAGTATGAACTGGTTCCTGGACTGCAGCTGTCATATAACTTCCCCTTGTGGGTCATTTGCATTGTCATCTGTATCGACTGGCACGAAACCAACAAAGTGATTTGAATTGCTCGTAGAAAGGGGCTCATTCACAGTTATTTATAATTCTGTATCAGATGTTATGATCTCCCATCTGCAGCAGACGAACTGGTTCAGACATGTTTCTACATTTGTATTTTGGATTATCTCTTGGTTTGTTCGTCAGAATTACTAGAGGTCAGAGGTCAGAATTTCTACAGAGCCTATTACACAAATACCTCTTGATTTTAGATTAGATTAGATAGATTAGATTTGACTTTATTAATCCCACAGCGGGGAAATTCTCTTGTTACAGCTGACCACAAAATTGCACACAAATTTTTTCCATATACAGAAGAATAAAAGATAAAAAATAAACAATCTAATAGAAAAAGGCATTTAACAATATACAATATACAAACCTAGTGCAAATTATATGAAATGAAATATGTGCAGAAAGAAAGGCACTGTAGCTATTTACACTGTCTAAGTACTGATTTACAATAAGTTAATATTGCACATGATGACAGTGAATGTTGCACATGATGACAGTACAGGAACTACAACACGTTCAGGTAGTGCTGGTGTTGTAGAGTCTTATGGTAGCTGGAATGAATGACCTGCGGTAGCGTTCCTTTTTACACCGTGGATGTATCAGTCTGCTGCTGAAGGAGCTGCTCAAAGACCCCACAGTGTCATGCAGGGGGTGAGAGGTGTTATCCACGATGGATGCCAGCTTGGCTAACATCCTCCTGTCACCCACCTCCTCTATGGAGTCCAGTGGACAGTTCAGGACAGAGCTCGCTCTTCTAATCAGTTTGTTTAGTCTGTTCCTGTCCCTGTCTGTGCTGCTTCCTCTCCAGCAGACCACAGCGTAGAAGATAGCAGAAGCTACCACAGAGTCATAAAAAGTCCTGAGAAGAGCCCTGCACACACCGAAGGACCTCAGTCTCCTCAGCAGGTGGAGGCGACTCTGGCCCTTCTTGTACAGGGCGTGGGTGTTATCATATCATTCTAAATATAGAGCAACATGTGTATGTGGCATACTGTAGCTGAGCTTTTTACTGATGTGCAAAGGTGTAAGCTGCATTGTTTATGTGGTCAGGTGGAGCTAACTTTACTTACTTTGTTGGCTGAAACATGTAAAGGTTGCATGATGTAATGAGCTGGTTGTATGTTTAAAATGAACAATCTTGAATAAATATAGAAGTGTAAAAAGCAAATTGTTGAGAATTTAAAATAACTGTGCACAAATGTAGAGGACTAATGGAAGTATCTAAAAATGTTACTTTACTTTGTGACATTTAGGACTACTTCTAACGGTCTTACAGAAAATGTATAACAGAATATATATAGTATAATTATTATTGTGGATGGAACTTCAGAATGTGATCAGATCCTGGAAACCTGTTGGTGCAGCCTTATTGGAGAGTAACAGCAGCTGCTGCTCTGAAACCTCCCTCACTTGTTCAGGTCTAAAAGCGTCTGGATTGGGCCTCTGGTTCTCCACGCCTTATGGGCCGTGGATCAGACCATATAAATAGGCTACACTGAGTTGTAGGAGGAGGACCACCACAGAAAACCAACTGTGTGCAGGCACCATGGCTGCATTAACGTGGGTAGTGGTCTGCCTCGCTGCCATCCTGGTTTCGGGATCTGTAGTAAGTTCGGCACAGCCTCGGTCGCAGCACCGGCAGATCCTCCCAGTTAGTCCTCCTGCCTCACGGGTGTCCCCGCAGGTCCACCCAAGAATCCGCGACCGCTTCGATGATTTCACATCTATTGAACAAACCTCCGACGAAGTGCCGAGTGCAGAAACTTTTCACGATTTCCAGCTGGATGACTACACAGTCCGGGACTTCCAGCAGCGGCGGAGCGTCCGAGCAGGTGCCGACAACCACCTGCCGCAGGAGCGACGGAGAGCTGCCGGTGGAGGTTGGTCTGGAGAGGCTTTACGCGCAGTGCGTTCTGTGGATGTGTGCAATAAATCTCCTGTATGTGTGTGTGCAAACTGACACTAGAGGACTTTTTAGTATTTTATGTTATATCTATGATAACTATGTGCATACAAAGTCAGTGTAAGTCAATAACCTGTAGGATTTTGGAATACATGTAGACTACTGGTGTGCGTCAGTTTCATGTGCCCAAATGCAGCCTTTAGGTTACAGTGCATGCATTCACAGGAGGAGAGAAGTAGGCACCGGAGCTGCTCACAAAAAATTATCAAAGATCTTGCTGCTATAATAATAATAAATAGAATAATCTTCTTTGTATAGCTGATTTTCTTGCCTTTAACTAAAGCAGCCACCGCACTAATGCTGGCTCCTCTGCCTCTCCTCTCTCGCCTGGCAAAGCTGCTGGTACTGATTCCAGGTTTCAAGGTTATCAGCCCTCCGATCACCAGCCACCACAGAGGTCACCACTGCAGCACAGAGAGTCTCCAGCATCCAGCAGAACCAGCACAGGTATGAACCTCAGCCCACATCAGCAGCAGCTTTCATCCAGCACCATGTCATACACAGAGGTTACTGAAAGTGCTTTACAGACAAAATAACGACAAGTAAAAGACAAATGTACAAAATGTTTTAGTAAAACATATAAACGATAAAGTATACAATAAAATAGAAATAAATGAATTCAAATGCTTTGACCAAACTTAATACATAATTCTAATTCATTTACAGCACTAGAGGTCTGTCTTTGTTGTGGTGTATGTTTTGATTTGTGGCTCAGTATAAACTTCACCTGTTTATTTATTTTACTAGTGCTGTAATATTGTAATATAGCAAGATAAATACACTAGCAAAGCCAATAAAAACATCCATTTATTTTTTACAGAACCACAATCGAACTGCAGAAATCGGCCAATAGACCTGGTCTTCATCATAGACAGCTCCCGTAGTGTGCGCCCCGCTGAGTTTGAAAAGGCCAAGGAGTTTCTGGTGGACATGGTGGACAGCATGGCTATTGGCTCCGATGCCACCCGAGTTGGCCTCGTCAATTATGCCAGCACAGTGCAGATTGAGTTTCTGCTGAAGAAGTATTTTGACAAGTCCTCCCTGAAGCAGGCTCTGGCCCGTGTTGAGCCCCTGGCTTCAGGCACCATGACGGGCATGGCCATCAAGACGGCAATGGAGAAAGCTTTCACCGAGGAGGCAGGAGCTCGAGCTGGCTCCAAGAACATCGCCAAAGTGGCCATCATAGTGACAGATGGGAGGCCCCAGGACAAGGTGGAGGAGGTGTCAGCAACAGCACGAGCATCGGGGATCGAGATCTACGCCGTGGGAGTAGACAGAGCTGATATGGCGTCCCTCCGGCTCATGGCCAGCCTCCCACACGATGACCATGTCTTCTATGTGGAGACCTATGGTGTCATAGAGAAGCTCACTTCCAAATTTAGGGAAACTTTGTGTGGTAAGGATGATGATAATGGGAGTGCTGATATTCCAATAGATGCTGGATTTGATGATAACGGACTAGGCCTAGGTGGCAGGAAGGACCGTAATGGAATAAATAATGAACGTGGCAATAAGGGAGACAACGGTATGTCAGATCTGTCTTCTCATATTAACCTGTGATCGTATGGGCAGCACCATAGAGGGAATCTCCATTCTAAAGTCACTGGTCCTCTTCTTTGGTCTTAAGAACAAGGGCAAGGTAACCATTTACCGCCACTTGTTGTATTTGGATCCTACCAAAAAGGTGTTCACCAACTGTTGCCCTGCAGATGGTGAAAAAGTAGAGTGGAATTAATGCAGTCAGCATTAAACATGTACACCACGTTCTGCACTAACCAACCTAAAGAAGAAGACAAACCTCTGATCACTGGTTCAATCAGAGCAAAATCTACATACTTGAGTACTTTAAAATGGTTGAAACCTAATATGATGCTGTCTATACCTTTCACAGGGAGCGTGCTGCTCTTCACTCGCTGCACTGCATTTTGTGCCTCATGCCGTGTGCCCTGCTCAGTTACTTAAAGACGTGCTAAAGCTGGGCTTTTGCCATCTCTGACAGAACATTAACACTTATCATGCAAGGCAAAAACTAAATTAGCTTGTGTTAAATTTGACTAAGATGTAATTAGGTATAAATCTTTCTTTCCAGTTAGTTTAGCTTAGCACAAGGACTGAAGATGGGGAATCAGGGAGCCTGGCTGTATCCGAACATAACCAGCACCTTCAAAATGGTCTTATCTAATTTGTTTAATCGATACAAAAAAATGAAGTATAAGAACATAAAAAAAATGATAGAGTGAAGAACTTGTAGCTGTTTACAACTGGAGAAAAAACCTAAAGCATTTACATGTTTTCCACTAAATGTACATTTATTCATATTTATGCAGTGTGTAGGCTACAGGAATGCTTGATTCAGCTCAACTGCCTTTGATAAATTTGGGTGATATCAGAACTTGGAATGTAAGAAAAACAAGGGTTTCCATTTGAAACTCTGGCATTTAAAAAAACACGTTGCGAACCACCAAAAAGTCACAGTGGGATTTTGTTCTGAACTACTTTTGCATTCACGCTCAATACATTTTGAGTTACCTCACAGAGTCAATTTGCATCTCCGTTTGTACAAAGAGGAAGGCTGCATGAACATTGTGATTAGTCAGTGCTGGAGTTTCTGGTGACACATCTGTTATATTTGATAGAAACACAGAATTTAAACCCGGAGTGTTTGACATATGATTACATTCATTTTCTTTACAGCTGTAACTATATTTATATTAGTAGCCATATTAATATGTATAACGTGTCTGTGAAGATTCTCAGTCATCCAGGTCATGGTTATCCTCGTAGTTTCAATTGTAGCATCTGGACTTGGTTGAGTTTCTCTGGTTGGGACACACACCCCCAGCAGACTGGAGTTTCAATAGTGTTAATGGCTCCTGTAGAGTATAAAACCTGGAACTCCCAACCAGTCAGTTTAGAACTGATGAAGCCTCTTGGATGAGAGGTGGAACGTCTTAGAGAAACTCAAGCAAGTCCAGATGCTACGATTGAAACTACGAGGCAATATGTATAACCACAACCACAGTTCTGCTGCTCTCTACTGACCAGGGGACATGATAAGTTAAGTTGAGATTCCCATAAGAATCATTTCCATGGTTTGTTTGTGCAGACAGCTTACTATGACCCACAGTTACATGTTATTGTTGTGCTATCTCATTTAGTGGCTGTCACTTGCTGTAGAGCCTCAGAGTTTGTGTAGGATGTAGGGCTCAACCCAAATATCCTAATATTCAGTCGTTGTGGTGGTATCCGGATAACACTCGTGCGCACCCCCCGGCCGCCACCGCCGCCTCAGCTCTATTTTTATCTTTTGCTTCCTTGGCCGCCTTGCACCCCTTCATGATGATAAAGGTCCTTTAAACTTCAGAAAGTAGAGATTTTCACTAAAACCAAGATCTTTCCTTAAACAGAACTAAGTTGTTTTTGTGCATAAAACTAGCCAAACCTTTACCACAAAACTATTATATTATAAAAGGGTTACTTATGCATGTTTCTGCAGTGATTTGTAACAGTTCACATGTGGTATATCTCACCAAGACACTCCTACGGATAGTATTAGAGAGTAGGGACGAATGACCAATGCAGTTGGAAGCCTGGTAAAAAGAGCTATTGAGACGAAAGTATTTCAAAGAGCAAAAATCCCACTGTTTTAGTCATTTCTAAAGTGTGCATTTTCATTTCTCCTTCAAATTTCTGGAAGCACCCAAACTAGCAAACCCAGGTTGCATATGCTAGCCATGCAACATTCTCCTCAGTGTTGAACTTTTTGCATGTTGTTAAAAATCACAAGTGGTTTTCAGTCATGCAAAGTGAAAAGCTTGCTCTTTAAGGACAGCTTGAACCTGAAGAGTGGGTTCAACCAACCTCTGTGTTTCACTGAGACCAACTCATGTCTGTTCACATCACCACTGAAGGCGTGCAGTGATTATATGAAAGAGTGCAGCCTTCAGGAGATTAAGATGTTGTGTTTGGTACTGCATGGAACAGAAACTACGATGGGGCAGCTATTCTGGTGGCTTGAATTCAAAAGCCAGCGTATATGAATATGTCTTTATCTTCACTAATAACTGTCTGAAACAATATAAATTCACTATAACATCCCTGTAGTTGAAGCACAGAGATTAAACAAACTAACCCGCATGTGGCAGCTCACTCACTTACCACTTACTAACATAGAAGTAATTGATTTCACTTGACTTAAGCCAATCAGACATTGGAGTGTTTCTTTTCAGGTTCGGATGCGTGTGCTAAAGGACACAGTTGCCAGCATATTTGTGTCAACAACGGCAACTCTTACAGCTGCGAGTGTCGCTCGGGCTACGTCTTGAACCCGGACAAGAGAACATGCTCACGTAAGAATCTTTATCTGTGTCTTTATGTTTATGTCACAATCCCAAAACCCTGAGGGGCTTTTGCAGGATTCATCATCTAAAAACTACTGTCAAAATGTTGGACGTGACTAAAACTTATATTTTGGCTGAATCTTGCTTGAGCTTTGATCTGGTATTGAATGGGTTAGTAACAATTTAGATAGAACCTCGGGTTCATCGGCTGTGTTCAGACTGCTTTTGATCATTAGCTGGTTTGGTGCTCTATACTGTAAACACACCGCATACCATCTCTTGTTGCTAATGTTTTGGGTTGCTCTAAATAGACTAGGGCTGACGCTATTCATAAATTAAATAAGCAGGGCATGGTGAAAGCCTGGATTGTTGAGTGGCACAAACTCTAAAAGTTGTCCTTCTTGCCGTTATCTCAGGACTGAAAACTGTCTTAGTCGGATGTTTGATAATCCAAACTTGGGATAACATTTACTGCAGCATTTTAAACCAACTGAGGGTGATAAAGGGATGCCTTAGTAATACCTGAGGAGAGGACATTACAGAAATTTAGACAGGAAAAAAATAAAAGCATGGACAAGGATGAGCAAGTGAGTAAAATAGGAAAGATTGTGAATATTCAACAACGGAAAAGGTTCTATTAGACAGCTATGAGCGCAATAAGTTGAAGTGGCTTATACCAACGAGAGCGGAGCCTTCACCTTCCTCTGAGGCATTTGTCATATTATCTCAGGCCCTATCTACACAAGGTATTTTTTCAAACATAGCTTTTTGTTTTTGATCATTTACCCTCACGCAAACACAGTTGTTTTTTTTCAAGGGGAGGATTTTCAGAAACTCCGTTTACACTGTTGACACGTAGATGGGAAAACACAGTTTTGGCTTCTGCGACTGTGTGCAGTTATTTCCTCTGTATGTATTATGCGATTTTGAACAATGACATATGATTCCTCCCTTCTAATTGGCCAATGCAGCTTTAAGGTGAGGGGTATATCATTATGTTGGCTCCTGACAGCGTTTCAATTGTATTAGTTATTTTAATGTGGAAGGAGATTTTCTAAAGCAGAGGAAAAAGTCTGTTGTAAAAATACCTCAAACTAGACTGAAAGTTATTGAAGATGCTGCTGGTGCTCATATAAGCTGAGAGGCAACAACTTTCTCCAACACTTTAGCTAAAACAGAGATTTTAGAAAAAGGTTGGTAATTGTTAAGAGTGAGCAGGTCGATAATTGGTTCCTTTAACAGAGGTTGTAATTGTACAGTTGTACAATAACAATAAATGTAATTGTACAGTTAAAAGGAGATTGACGATAACTGATGCCACTGACCCAGGCAGAGGTGGTTTGTTGGTATCAAAATCTCAGAACATTTCTTATTCAGAAGTCAATAAAATAATTACAAGGACATGCCAAACAATCACAAAATGATGCATAACAGCTACTCAGAGACACAGAATGACCACAAAGTCATGCGAAATGATCGCAAACAGTTTGGGGATTTTGTAGTTACAACATAGTAGGTTTTTAAATTGTATATAGAATATTTCAATTGGTCTATTTAGTAATTGTTTATTACGTTGAATAACAATGGAACTATTAATAATGAACAATTTGTTATTGCCTGGAATTAGGGCAAGAATTTCAGACTATACATTTGTGGTCATTTCCCAAATGCGCCCCATTGTTCAAATCGGTGCCATAATCTGAACCCTGTCTATGGGCAAAAGGACATGGAGATGATTTCTCCAAGTACTACCACTGTTCAGGAAGTGAGATGGAGTTATTGCTGCATCTCTACTGTGGTTTGATAGAATCTGATTTACTGCTTTCTGCCAACTTTCAAGATACTATAGATGAATCCTAATTGAGCTGTATGCAAATATCTGGAAGACAGTACCAGAAAATCAGCATCTAAACATCCATCCCACAGCCCCATAAACTCACAGATTTGCAAAATTCCATAGCCAAACCCCTCGTTAAAGCTCATCTAAAGGAAAACTTGCACTTGTATGAAATATAACTAATTCAGGGCTTCTTGACTTTTATAGTTTAGATGTGGAAGTGTTTCTTTTCAGGTTCAGATACATGTGCCCAAGGACATGACTGCCAGCATATTTGTGTCAGCAGTGATGACTCGTACATCTGCAAATGTCAAGTGGGATATGTGTTGAATGCAGACCAGAAAACATGCTCACGTAAGAACCAGAATTTGTTTGTTGTTGTTGTTGTTGTTGTTGTGGTCTGCATTTACACTGTATGAACAGGTGAGGGACTTTCTAAGGTGGGTTTAACTTATCTTGGATGAACAGGAGATGCTTTAGTTTATATGGCCTGTAAGAGTAACCATTGCCTATCCAAAGCTCTATAAAGACTTGCACCATTAGAGGTTAATGTTTGTCAGATGTGGAGGTTTTTCTTTTCAGGTTTGGATGCATGTTCTCAGGAACATGACTGCCAACATATCTGCCTCAGCACTGATGATTCGTACATCTGCGAGTGTCGAATGGGATATGTGTTAAACGCAGACCAGAAAACATGCTCACGTAAGAACCTGAACCTTTCTAGTAAACTTGATGTTGTTATTGATTTCCCACAAATTGCATGTTTTGGAATTGGTGAGATCACAGCACTGAAGTCCACTGCTTGGTATGACTTTATAAAATCATGTTGTATTGGACCACCAATCTCTTAACAAGAGCTTTTGTGTAAATGATTAATACTGGTTAAAATCAGCGGCTGAATAGCTCAGTGACTAACACCCCAGACCTTGGCATGGGAGATCAGTGGTTCAAATCCTGGTCAGGGCGCAGGTATCCAGTGAGGACCCTTAGGCAAGGTCCTTCATGCTAACCTACCTACCTACCTATGTACGTCACTTTGGATAAAAACGTCTGCTAAATGAAATTGTAGAATTGTACTACTGGCCTACAAAACATTTCAGACATTCTATTCAGTGAGAAAGCTCAGTTCAACTTTAACTTGCACACTGTTGGGTGCAGGTATGTTCTTGTTACTGTTGTGAAATCTCAAACACATTCAGTTACATGTAGAAATGTGTCTTTGCAGATGTGGATACATGTGCCCAGGGACATGACTGCCAACACACTTGTGTAGAAAATGGTGACTCTTATGTCTGCATGTGTCACGAGGGATATGTGTTGAATGCAGACAACAAATCATGTTCACGTAAGAACACTTACAGACACGTTTCATACCTTTAATTGGTACAGTGTCGTGAGAAACATGTCATTGCATTTGACTGTGTAAATCTTGTCGATAACATTCTTTGGAGAGCTCACGAATCAGCTGTCAGTAGGGAGACTGCATTATTGCTCTGAGAGGCAGGGGACAAACAGGCTTGTGACTGTAAAAGAAATGGTGGTCCATTAGTCTCACTCTGCTAGTGCAATTTGGAAATGTGTTGAATGCAGACTGGAACACATCAGGAAAGCATCTCTGTAACCTCCTCTCTCTGTGGATTTGTCTCAAGTGTCCCATTAACTGCATGGACAGGATTAAAAACCCTGATGTTTGTGCTGTAGACGTACAATCTGCCATCTTGAGTTTAACATTTAGTTTGGTAATAGTTGCCGAAAGGATGCCTTTGATTGGCAAAAGTCATGTTCTACTGAAGAAGGTTCCACTTTGTTACAGCGAGAGTTTTTTGTTGGATTACCTGTTTTTCTGTTCCAGCTCTGCAGGGTCTTAGAAATCAATGAGAAGGTTGTGTGCTTTGACGTAGTCCTAACTTTGGTTTGATGTAGGGCTGTAAAATCTTACTGTATCAAACTGTAAACATGTTTATTCTTGTTGTAAAGTTGGATAGTTAAATCCCCATAGACCCCCATTTTAACAAGGGGGTCTTATGGGAATTTTCTTTTGGAGCCAGCCTGAAGTGGGCATTGAAGGAACTGCAGTTTTAGTCACATACGTGTTTCCAGCCCCATTGGGAGCTACCTGTAGTCCCTAATCAGCCCATTGCCCCAATGGCTAAAGGAGAATCTCAGTAATACAAAGCGGTGGCATATCTACCACATGATGACAAGGCAAACATATAGACATGTCAGTAACATCTTACTGTTCCTGTAAGGCTCAGTGGATCTATGGCAGATGTCTTTGGACTAATGAGGTCAGATGTTTCCTTGTCTCAGGCTCAAAAGTCACCAGGTCTTGCTATTGCACAGACCTGTTTTATGTTGACTTGAGGTTTGTCTCTGAAAAAGAACATAACTGTGACTGGCCCAGAACTGTTGAGACAAACTTTCTTCATGCCTCTTGTGACTTAACACTGTTAGTTTTTTTCAAACTTGTCTCCCAGAAGTTATGTTCCTATGCAACTAAACTAAACAGCATATATAGATTAAGGTATTATGGACACATTTTAAATTAGCTTATTTGACAAGCTGCAAATCTGTTGATACTGAATATATGAGTAACAGGTTCACTGACTAAGTACCAGGTTGCTCTTCTGTACTGTCAGCTGTAGACCTCAGCCTGAATATCATAGAATTAGGACAAAGATCGATGCAGATGTGTGGAGTATGTAACCACAGTTCTTAAACAGAACATTCAACAGGGCAAACTCTACATGCCTGATGTCAATAGATGTCACCCACATATGGATGTGTCTCTTTTCAGGTTCTGATCCATGTACCCATGGACATGAGTGCCAGCACATTTGTGAAAACAATGATGACTCGTACCTCTGCAAGTGTCGGTCGGGATATATGTTAAATGCAGACCAAAAAACGTGCTCACGTAAGACTCCAGCAGGACCTGTGATATGCATTTTTTGAAGGGTGTAGCGTCACTGCCTTACAACAGAAATGAACTTGCTTCGTTAAAATAAGAAAACAGACATGGAATATGTGATTGTTTCTGCCCTGAGCACAACAACAAACTCAGGATTCCTAACTGGTGGTGTAAGTGTGGAAGTGTCTCTTTTCAGGTTCGGATGTGTGCATCCAGGGACATGACTGCCAGCACATTTGTGTCACAAATGGTGAATCTTACCTTTGCAAGTGTCAAGAGGGCTATGTGTTGAATGCAGACCAGAAAACATGCTCACGTAAGAACCTGAATTTTACTTCTATGCTTCATCTGCATGTCAGGGTGAGTGTCCCACATTTCTCTGAATGGGTTCAAACTGTTGGTTTCATGTGATGCACTGTCCACTTGATGCATTAACATCAGGTTATATAAGTTGTTGTCAATGCTTTGGAAGTAAAATGTGAATTTCATTTGTGGACCCCGAAGTGTGGAATATATGACCATCACCTAAATTATAAATTGACTCACAGTGGTGTACTTAAAGCTGCTGCAGATGGCTCAGTTACAAATGTGAGTGTCTTGTTTCAGGTTCAGATTCATGTGCACAGGGACACGACTGCCAACATGTTTGTGTCAGCAACGATGTCTCGTACATCTGCACATGTCAGGAGGGATATGTGTTGAATGCAGACCAGAAAACATGCTCACGTAAGAACATAGGCTTTATGAGTAGATATGGATATCTTAGCAATGTCTGTGGTTTACTACAACCAATATTGCTGTTGATGTATGAAATATGGAGATAGAAACAGGGGTTATGGTGCATTTCTAATTCATTCTGGCCATAACCTACCCCAAGCATTCATGGGTGGTGGTGTTAGACTAGTTATCTGTGGATGTTAGCTGTGTGTTTCTCTGCATTGCTTGATGTACAGTGCCTATAAACAGTTTATTTTACTTTTTTTTTCAGTTGGCATTACTTTGTAGAAATATGTTTTCACATAAAATAATATTTTAGTACGTTCTTGCCATTGTTAAAATGTCAGATTCCCAATATTGGAGGTAAAATGCTTCAAAAGCAATGCTGTGAAAGATACTTTAAGTGTTTGTGTTGGGCAATTTTTTCACAATAAGAGCTAGTGAGGCACTGTAATGTACAGTTAATGCATTTATTTTGAAGGAGTACCCTGATGCATAGAGAAAATAGAATGCTTTAGTGTGGTGTGCTGATTGCATATGAGAAAACACGCAGCGCTTATAATCTGGACCTGCATGTTTGCATGCACTTTTTATGGGTCATTACATGCTTGCTTCCTCTACATGTAGGTGCTTGATTAAATGCAGGAAAATGTGTGGAAGATACTGCATGTCCATAGCCTTCATAAAACGTTTATCTTTCTTTGCCCATCATAAGCTGCACCATAGGCCATGAATGTTACAAATACGTTAGCTTTGCAAGTGTCTCTTTTCAGGTTTGGACATATGTGATGAGAAACATGACTGCCAACATATTTGTGTCAAAGATGATGATTCATACCATTGCTCATGTCATGAGGGACATGTGTTGAATGCAGACCAGAAAACATGCTCACGTAAGAACTTGAATTTTATTTTTGATGTGCATGTGGCGCTCTTTGAGGTTTCCTGATGCTCGATAAATTGCTACAGAAACCATCTTGTATTTGCCAGAGACATTCGTGCATTTTGTTAAAAATAGTTTTGACAGTTGAATGCAAATTACTTTTGAACAGAGCCTGGGATTGATCTGACTAACATATTTTGTAGGTGCAATCGTGGCCTCTTAAAGCTCCAAAACTGGTTATGTCAGTCATGGCAGATGTAATTAGACTAAATAAAGTGCCTCTTAATATGTTCAGACAAATGTACCCACAGGAAAAGACTGCAAGCAGTACTGCAAGTACTTAGGTAAAGTTTAAAAGGCCTTTAACAGGAGGATTAAAGATTCGGTACTTTTGGACATCAACTATGTAGTTTGTTCTTAATAATAGTGATAGACACGGGGGTGTACTATTGTTTTCATGGCTATAATTTATATCAATTGTAAAGCTCCACACATGTCTGCCCTTAAAGACACATAGAGAATATAAAGAAGGAGAATGAGGCACAGGACATGTAACAGTAGTTACTGTAAAAGGATCAATGGTCAATCAGAGGCTCCAGTTCTATTTCACTGATGATATGAGACATCATACCACGTGTGGTCTCATTTCAGGTTCTGATCCATGTGGCTATGGACATGATTGCCAGCATATGTGTGTAAATGGTGATGACTCATACACCTGCCAATGTCAAGTGGGATATGTGTTGAATCCAGATAAGAAAACATGCTCACGTAAGAACCTAGAACTTTCTTTTAGATGCGTCTTAGGCTTGCTTTGGAATCTATTGTTGGCAGAGCTCCACCATAATGACCTATTATGAGGTCTACTTACCAAGAGTTCTCTTATTGATGTAAATTGGGGCAGGTAGATGTGAAAGTCTTTCTTTTCAGGATCGAATACATGTTCCCAGGGACATGACTGCCAGCATATTTGTGTCAGCACTGATGATTCGTACATCTGCAAATGTCAGATGGGATATGTGTTGAATGCAGACCAGAAAACATGCTCACGTAAGAACCTGGACATTTTACATTTTAACCAGTATGTTACTAAACCTGAAAATAAGAGTGATAGAAATGGAGCACGTGATCATAGATTTCATTCATTTTCTTGAATGAGGTCTTCCTCTTTCAGAGAGTTCACAACAAGTCAAGAGCTCCTTGATGGATCTCATCAGAATAAGTCAGTCAAATGTGAAAGTGTTTCCTTTCAGGATCGGATATATGTATCCAAGGACATGATTGCCAGCACATTTGTGTCAGCAGTGGTGACTCTTATGTCTGCAAATGTCGAGTGGGATATGTTTTGAATGCAGACCAGAAAACATGCTCAAGTAAGAACTTGGATTTTTTTCACTATGCATATTTGATGTATGTGGTGCATCTCAGAGCATCCCTACAGGCATACTTCATCAGAGCACTAACACCTCTGTAAGATGTTTTCCATCACTCTGAACTGATTTGAGCAGTGCAAAACTTCAGTCGTAGTGAAGGAGATATGGGCATGATGAAAGGACTACGTCTAATGGCTGTGGGATCCAAAACCCCTTCAAAAAGCCAAGTGATTGTTTCTGATGTAAAAAGTCACTGAGGTGTGAGCTTTTCTTTTCAGGTGCAGCTTCAGATGCATGTGCCAAGGGACATGACTGCCAGCACATATGTGTCAACAATGGGAACTCATACACCTGCAAGTGTCGAGTGGGATATGTCCTGAATGTGGACAAGAAAACATGCTCACGTAAGACACTTCTTCCTTTCAACATTCAGCTTCAGTACACTGGGGTGTTTAATGTTATTCCATAACAGATCTAAGAACTACTGAGCCACTTGTAACATGTTAGACACATGTCCTTGGTTTAGCAATGGATTCCATGAGTCTTATAGGACTAACTGCAAAGTGTTTGTTGACTGAGTTACCAAGTCAGTTAGTGTTTCTTTCCAGGTTCAGATGCATGTGCTCAGGGACATGACTGCCAGCATATTTGTATCAACAATGGTGATTCTTACAACTGCAAGTGTCGAGTGGGATATGTGTTGAATGCAGACCAGAAAACATGTTCACGTAAGAAATTGCACTTTTTGTCAACATACTGTACATCATGGTGTCTGTGTAGTGAATCCTAGGTTTTCTATATGAAATAACTTCTCATAACCCAGCAATTCTCAATGTATTGGGCTTGTACAAGTTTACCAACATGGGGAAGGTTTCAATAATTTCTCAAAGACCTACAATGAAGCAAAGCTGCTCCAGCTGACTGGAGGTTTCCTAAATACTTTTTGGTATTTGAAGGAGTTTATCAAACTAAGGTTGGACCACATGCTCTCACCATCCCAACCTTTGCAGGACAAATTAAGGTGAGATATCGGTGTATTAGTAATAATCCAAAATCCAGATTAGATTTACGATATACTAGTATAGTCATGTTTAACACCAGCCCTCCTGTAGGGTCAATAGGTTTGACAATTTTCCAATGCAAAGAAGTACAGATCTTTGATGCTGCTTTATCAGGACTCATTGGTGTCACATTTCAACACACTGGATTCCCTGTAGTGTCATTTTTAATGCATGGGGTAGTCCAATCAACACACCTATACAATTCCCTGAATGTCAGAAATACACAACAAGTCAATACCCAGAGGTTCTGTGATGGTGTTGTCACTGTATCGAAATATACTTAATGTTACAAAAGGGTGTATTTGAACAAACCATGAACTTTTCCTGAACTTAACCAAGCAGTTTTACATCTATCATTGTTGAATTTTGTGGCAGGTCATAGAGACACCAAAGGACACCTTATTTTATTTGTCAGACGCCAGCAGCTTTGACAAAAAGGCAGAATTTGATTTTCTGGGAAAGAGAAAGGGTTGACTGTGTGGTGCTTATGGCACAGACTGCCTACAGTGCAGAATGCAACCATCTAACATCAGCAAATGTGGAATGTCGTGCCTGACAGATAAATTCAGACAAAGGAACATGTTGGATATTCTGGCTCAAATGGAAATTCATGGCATGGCAGACTTATAACTAATATCTTACAAGGTCAGATAGCTAAACTACCTTGGCTGGTATAATGGTTTTGCCTCTGTTGGTTTCCCATAATATCCTGCCTGTAGATGCACTATAAAGTCTTTATGCCCTTGAAGGTTGCAGGAAAAAGTAATGGTCTTTTCCCGCATAGACAACCTGATATCCATAAAATGTCTTCAGTCTGTTCCATGTTGTATATAGTATCAAAAATTACCATTAGGACACCAGAAATTCAGTAGAGTAGATCACATCAGCTATAGGTAGTAACAGTGGTGCGTCCATGGTTAGTTAACACCTCAGTGGAGAACGCTGTGTGAAATAGAATGACATATACGGACTGTGAGCCCTTCTCTGTGACTACTGTGATTCTTTTAATTGAATAGAAACTATATGATATCATTTATGTCTTTTCTCTTGCATTCTTCAGTTGTGGAGAGGTATGCAACTGACTGATACCAAGGCTACCAAGTCCAGCAACAAGCTCTACTGGTCCAGTACACTATAGAATATAAAGGTGTACTGTGCCAGTGTAAGAATACTGGTCCTGCAAGGAATGTTGCGTTATCAGCTAATGAGGAACTTTGATCCAACTAAAGAAACAAAACAAAAAATGCTTGGATTGAATGTGAATGTTGGAACTGAATCCTTTGCAGTGATTTGTGGTTGTACATGCATGTGTATAGATTGCTTAAATAATGACCACGTGTGTTAAAATCCCAGCTAAAGGTGTCCATACCCGACCTCTGTAAGTGTTCAAATGATTGAAACGTTTTAAGATATTGATACCTGATTGTGCCTAATCTCTACTGATGTAAACACTTCAATCAAGAATCCTTAGGTTTAGAAATCAACATCTACCTTCACCTGATCTCATCACCTGCAAAGTAGTTTCCATCTAGAACACTAACAATGATTCTTTGGAGGCTTCGAAAATGTTTGCTTTGAGCGCTGATCCTCAAATTGGAACGTAGATTATCTGGGTTGCTTCTTTCTGCTAAGTGGCCGAAAAGAAAACACAAGATATGACGAAACACCTCTCGCATCCTTTAACTGTCTTCATATATTTGTCTTTCAGAGGAAATGAGAGGTGAAATAACTCAAGACGCCTGCATGTGTGAAGCTCAGATTGTGTTCCAGAAAAAAGTGCAGTCGACTATTCAGGAGCTGAACAGAAAACATATCCTTTTCCCGACCCAGAGAGCCTCCACACACTGAATTTGTTACTAAGATTGTAAAATTGTGATCATTATATGAGATGATTTCATGTCGTGTCTTTAAAACACAGTTACAGTTTGGATAAATGCAGTAATCATTTTTACTTTTAATGGCAGTGAGTTGAATCTGAATCTAAACTTTAAGTCTGATGATTCATCGTCACATCGATGGTCAGTGTCATAATGAACTGTTCTATGTCTACCACACTGTTTCCTTGACTATCTGTTTACTTGATGAACTTTCAGACAAAGTGAACCTGATTGAGGGCCAACACCAGTATTAGGAACCGACATTTTCAGGACAATCAATGCATCCAATCTTCTCGACCAGTAGAATTCATCTGTAACCTACACATCTTCTAATGTTTAAGTGAAAATGTGCATAGTATTCATTTCTCATGCAGTTGTTTTATATTATAAATCTGTAATTTTACATTCACAATACAGTCTTTTGTTTCTTCTCACAGTAAAATCGGGTATACGTATGCTTGTACAATCAGAGAAAAACAACATTTCCTGCACTTATAGTCACTGAGTTCAGATTAAACTATGTAAGACCAGGGATTAAAAAGTAATTTATTTGGAATTAACGTGTTAAAAGTTCAGTCTACACTTTCATAAATATTGTTTAAATTATTTTTGGAGGAGAACATTTTGTATCGTGTTCTTGTTGTGTGTTTACTGCTTTGAAAGCATTTCTTGAGCCATGTAGTGTAGTGTTCTTAGTTGAACACAAAGTCTCCATCCCTAGGATAATAAAACAACTAATCTCTTATGCAACAAGCCCATTGTTTCTCTCATTGCAGCCTTAGCTTGAATAAAAGACCAAAACATAGTGTGATCTAACTGGCCCAGGGTATGTTATATCACTGGGAATTACTATAATCCTTTTCTTTATTTAGGGGAACACTAAATACAGTTGAAGAAGTTTAAGGGTGACTGGACTGCTTCAGCACTTTGCACACTTGGCAAGTCCTGGACTTTTTTTTCCGGCAGCAGTCCTATTTTCAGTTGAAAGAATCTGGGAATGTGACACTGTGTTTTCTTCATACAATATACATGTACTGTATGTTCTCCTTTGATACAGCCATGGTGCCTTTGTGTAAACTGACAGTAATGTGCATGATGTATTTTGGTGCTTTTGTGATACAAAAACAAACTTCTCTGTATTTCCTGCTGGGTATGTAGCTGCACATAGAAAATAAATATTCTGAAACTATGGATATCTTGTCCTGTGTTTTTGCTCTGTTGATTTAGAAGCATCTTAATAAAAATTATGGTTCACACTTTAATTTTGATCATTTCAAAAAAGTTTAAATCTTCGAATAAATCAGTCACTAATGAAACATACTATGATGTTGTTACACTTTTAAAAATATTTGTTTATTGCTGATTTATTTGTCTTTTGGATGATCAGTTATGTAGTGGGATAATATCCTTAGTTAAATAAAGTAGCTTCCTCAAAATCTCGACAACTGGAGTGCCGAATAAAAACCAAATAAACAGCTCAAATAAATGAGGGGCTAACGTACACGCTAATGCTAGAGCTAACAAGAAAAACTACAACTACCAGGGACATACAAAGACCAAGCTTCCGGTTTTTGGTTACCACGGGAGACAGAGGGAAGCTCCAGCCTTTCGGCATTGAAGTCTGCTAACACAAGCAATGAAACGTCGAATATGAACGTTTTTCAGTCGTTTTGCTAGTGATATTTACTATAATTGCAGTCGGCGTTTGAATTCGCGAGACTATACAATTATGAGCGTCTTTGGCAATACGTAACTGTGTATTGTTATGCTTTTAACGCCGACTGCTAACTAGCTAAGCTAACGCTACAGGCTAACATTCACCACATTGAGGCCGCTTAATGTCGACTGAAAATGTTAGCTCGCTTTAGCTGTGCAGTTTGCTAACCGAGGTTGCTGTGTTGTTATGTTAAGCAGGATAACTACGCTGTTAAGACTTCATTTAATTGACAGACTTCTGAAAACGTTGTCACCACCATCATCATGTTTATCTACCTTAGCAAGAAGGTGAGAGCTCAGCAGACCCCATCCACCTATCCACATGTCGGTTAAGTCATAGTGTTGGTTAACAGTGTGGCTGTTATCTGTGTCTTATAGATTGCTATTCCCAACAACATCCATCTAAAATGTGTCTCCTGGAACAAAGATCAAGGCTTCATTGCCTGTGGAGGAGACGATGGTCTCCTGAGAGTACTGAAGCTTGAGACTCAGACAGGTATGTAGAGAACAAGGAGCAGTGGTCCTGGTACATACAGCTGGGGATTCCACATCTAGCAGCATCTGACATTAGATGGTCTTTGCTGTTGAAACCAAGAGTTTACCGCTTTTAACATAGACTGTCTGCTTTCTGCATGAAAATAAAAACCCAAATACTCACGAAGGCCATCAAAAAATGTGCACTGGCCAATGCAGTGTCATGTCACCTTCATCTACTGTCTTTAACCACTGTTGACTGTAAATTGATGAGGGCTGGGCCTGTTTTCAGCTGCTTAGCATTAGGAAATATTTGACACTGTTTTTTAAATATTCTACATCAACCAGGATAACATCAATCTGTTAAATTAAATTACATTGTGAAAAATGGTATAATGTCATACATGCCATGCATTCAGCCATGTGTCAGAAGTGTATTCATTACAGTCTGAACTATTACATAATGCACATGTGATTTAGATTTGAGGGCTTGTGAAACAGCGGCTCTTGCAGTGTGAAGCAAATCTTTTGAAAATGTTTATAAGCCTTTTGACTCATTACTGGTGCTTCTATGTAGAATCACTATAATTAGAAATGATACTAGTTTGCCCTTTCTGTGTGTTAGAAAGACTTGCCAGGGTAACAGTAAATGGTCTGCACTTATACAGCGCCTTTCTACCTTAGTGGTGCTCAAAGGGCTTTACATTGTGTTTCGCATTCACCCATTCACACACCAATGGCAACAGACTTCCATGCAAGGTGCCTGCCTGCCATTGGGAGCAACTTGGGGTTCAGTGTCTTGCCCAAGGACACTTCAGTATGCAGTAACCGCCAACCTTGCAATCAGTGGACAACCTGCTCTACCACCTGAGCCACAGCTGCCAACTGTGATAAGCAATAATATCAGGAATAACAAAGCAACAAAACTAATAGAAACTGTCTACTGATATTTACTTTCTAGCTAAAATGCTCCTACTCTGTAGAGGAGTGAAATCAAATCAATCAAAAATGTATTCAAAAGTTCACTCACTGAGAATAACTTGAACATTGTTTCTATTCTGATCTCTTTCTACCGTCCTTGTCAACAGATGATGCCAAACTCAAAGGTCTTGCTGCACCCAGTAACCTGTCAATGAACCAGACTCTAGAGGGACACAGTGGTAAGCTATATTCAGTAACTGAGTCAGGGAGGACACAGACCTAATAAAGCAAGCCAAAGGAAAATGATCTAACACTTCATGATTACCATACGTGCAGGTGCAGTGCAAGTGGTCACATGGAACGAACAATATGAAAAGCTGACAACCAGTGACCAGAATGGCCTCATCATCGTATGGATGCTTTACAAAGGTGATTACAGCAGTCAGGCTAAAATACAGGTTGCCTTGTAGTGAATGTGTCTTTTAAAGTTTGTGTTTGTCTCTTCCTAAGGTGCATGGTATGAGGAGATGATCAACAACAGGAACAAGTCGGTGGTGAGGAGCATGAGCTGGAACGCTGATGGTCAAAAGATCTGCATTGTGTATGAAGACGGGGCAGTCATTGTTGGATCTGTAGATGGTAAGCTGCTTCACCATGTGATTTATTTTTAAAACAATAAATTGAAAATAGTTTTGTTCACATTCTGGGCAAGCGAACATGAACATGTGCAGTAGGATAATGGCCTTGTTGTTGTAGGGAACCGCATTTGGGGAAAGGAGCTAAAGGGAAGTCAGCTTGCTCATGTGGCATGGTCACCAGACAGCAAGATCCTCCTCTTCGGCATGGCCAACGGAGAAGTACAGATCTATGACAATCAAGGAAACTTTATAGTAAGTCTGTGAGCGTAAGTAAAACAGATATGTCAGCACATGTTGTGCTACATGGCTTCTTAACTCATAGGTTGCTGTTTTCATGAATCCAAGTACATGGTGCAGTGCAATGCAGTTATTTGTATGGTTATAGATTTGCTGGGCACAAAAATGGCCGGGTAGGGAGGAACTATATTAGGACAGTCTATTTTACATTTGATTTGATTTGATTTATTTATTTCAAACATGTAGGTGAAACCATACAAATAATGATACACATAATACTACAAGAATACTAAACCAGTCTGTTATACCCAAAAGAAGAGAGAAAAATGTGTTTAACATATTTGAAAAGGAGTGGGAAGAAGTAAATACTTCTTTAATCCCACTCCAAAATAAGTTTGCAGAATCATTTACACAAAAAAAAAAAAAACAATTTAATTGTGAGCCCACAGTATTTTCGTCCATAAATCAACATCACAACAAAGCGTCTTCATCCCCTTCCCTGGTAGTACTCACTTGACCAGTGGCATCAATAATAATTAATTCAATTAAATTCAAATTCTATTTTAATTATGTAGCGCATATTTACCACACGTGTCATCACATAGCGCTTATCATCATAAGGAAGAGGATTACATGAAACAGAAAACCCAACAATCCAAAATCGCTCTTGGATTCCCTATAAGCAAGCAGTCCGCAACAGTGAGAAGGAACCAAAAAACCCCTAGGATGGGGAGGGGGGAAAAAAAACTCAGACAGAACCAGGGTCAGGGAGGGCGGCCATCTGCCTCGACATTGATGGCTATGATCTTGCCCTGCTGTGTAAGGAGGATCTGACCATTTCTGATTTTGTAGATTCTTAAGTTAATCATCCCTACCATTATTTCTGCCATACAGCCACAGGAAAAATAAAAAACTGGTGCTTATTGATTATACAACAGTATATGTGATGTGTTATATTTTGTGTCATGTTTCAGATGAAAATGACCATCAGCTGTCTCAGTAATGCAACTGGAGCTGTGAGTATAGCTGGTATCCACTGGTATGCAGGAACTGGGGGTTACGTTGAGCCCGACTGCCCATGTCTTGCCATCTGTTTCGACAATGGAAGGTGCCAGATCATGCGTTATGAGAATGATGAAAGTAAGCAACCAGAAATCCTCTCAAACATTGCAGTATGGTTTTATGCTGATACTTATTTGCTACTTACTTAGCATTTGGTATTTGCTAATTCTGCTGCTCTGTGCTCCTGCCTTTCTCTACAGACCCAGTGTGTATTGACACTTTGATGAATGTGGTCAGTATCCAGTGGAATCATTGTGGCAGTGTGCTGGCAGTGGCAGGTTCCCTCAGAGCCTCAAATATGGATAAAGAGTTCAATGTGGTGCAGTTCTACACACCATTTGGAGAGGTGAGCTTGGGCTTCAGAAGGTTAGAATTATAATTACAATATCTATATACATGTCACTATTATTTACCATATACTGTGTTCTACTGACATTTATCAGTAGATTGTGAGCATAAGTAAAACAGATATGTGCCCATGTTGTGCTACATGGCTTCTTAACTCATAGGATGCTGTATTCATTTTCATGCTGTTACCATCTATAATTATAAAAAAGAAACATAATTTGCTACTTAACTCTCTATTAAGGATCTGAGTATGTAGTAATATAATAGATCTGAATATCTGAGCAATAGAATTGACTTTATCACCATACCTGTGTTTGCATTCTTGCTCTTCAAATTACTAGCAAAGATACTGATGATCACTACGATGACCCATGACCAAAAATGATGCCATGGATGGGGAGAGGGTGTGTGTGGGTGTTTGGTGGAGCTTTCACCTTCTTCTACAAACTTGTGTTTTCAGCTATGGCAATACTGTATCCAACAAGCTTACACACCTAAACCCCACACTAACCCCAGCTTGGCTCTAAAAATGCTGTGGAATGGTTCACAGTGTGAAACTGTGCTTTGTTAATGATCTTCTGTGTTTACACAGCATCTAAGAACTCTCAAAGTGCCTGGGAAGCAGATGTCAGGAGTCGCCTGGGAGGGAGGAGGGCTGCGAATCGGCCTGGCTGTGGACTCCTACATCTATTTTGCCAACATAAGGCCAGATTATAAGGTAAATGCCAACACCTGTGACTCATACTGCGAAGGCACTCCAATCAAAACTACTTCAGGGAAAGAAACAGTCTTTAAACTTTATTCGATAACCCCTCGGGAGTGTTAAAACATGTTGTCCAGTTTGGAATATACAGTCTTCATCAGGGTGGATTAACAGGTTGTCACATTTATTCTCCTCACTATTAGTCTAAAATAACACCTTGCAGCAATTTTACAGTTACACACACTGTTACACAACCACAGACTTTTTTGTAACTGTAATTTAACTAGACTAATTCATATATACGTAGTAGGAGTTCACCTATTAAGTATTTTAAATAAAATAACTGTGGAAATAAGTCAGAGAGGAAGCCTAAGAAAGCTTTGTCAGTTTGAGGAAGATATGATTTTAGAGGTCAGGAACTAAATTGTCTGTGAGCACATGCCTCCCTCGGGGTTTAGGTGGATCTTACCAGCCTTTTCATGTCTCTTAACAGTGGGGCTACTGTTGCAGCACGGTGGTGTACGCCTACACAAAACCAGAGCGGCAAGAGTACTGTGTGGTATTCTGGGACACCAAAAACAATGAGAAGTTTGTGAAATATGTGAAGAGCTTGATGTCAATCACTACATCGGGGGACTTCTGCATCCTGGCCAGCAAGGCAGACGACACCCAGCCTCAGGTAGGAACACTGACAGATTACACATCCTAACAGTGAGAGGATGGCCGAACAAAGATCTGTAGTGTTTATGAAACATTGCAGACGGACTTGACACATAAGTTACTGCACTATATGACTTTTCTATTGCTTTTAAAGCTCTATACTAAACCTACGAGTAGCAGTGAAGAAATAGAGTAGGGAAGGTGCTGTAAATAGAGTGACTATAGAGTGATCTGAAATAGCAAGGATCACAAATGTTTCTCTGCTGTCTTGCCTCCTGTTTTTCTAATTCATTGCCTCACAGGAGGATGCTGAGTTAGAGTCTGGGAGTCATGCAAGGGTAACGTACAATTTAAAACCTCACACCCCAAAAGAGGACTATCTGTTTTGACACAGAGTTATACTTAGACCTTCAGAATAATGTCGCTCTGCTGTGTGTTTTTCAGTATGTCCTGATTCTGTGCAACTCCATTGGAACACCACTGGACTCAAAATACATTGAGATTGGTGAGTTACATGTAGTAAAGAGAGAAAAATCAACCTTGTAAATGCCTCTGGATTTGCATTTTCAAGAGAACATATGTTTAACGGGACGTTTCTTATATGTACCCTGTTAACTCACGTACAGTGAATGTGGTAGTAATCTTGTGGAGCAGCAGTGGAATGATCAAAGTCCAGGTTTAGCATAAGGTTGGTGTATTTCTTCAAACCAGTGTGAGAGATCACACCATGTGTATAGAGACATTGCAGCTGGCATCTTGCCTCCTGCCGCCCACGGTTACTTCATGGGCTTACAGTTTCCTATAGCAGTGAGTCGTTGACGTCTTTATGTCTCACAGATATTCAGCATTCTGTTTCTGCTAGACGTGGTTGAATGTCTGCAGGTTTGACAGGCTCAGTGGTCTGGGCAGACTTCAGATGTCCCAACTTGGTAAACACAGTGAAGTGTGTGCCTCCTCTTGTGACCTTATGATGACATATTTGTTAGAACAGGCAAAGTCAAACTGTTTTGAGAACACACTGTATTATTGTTCTCAGAACTGGTATGTTGTAATTTACCCACACAGAAAATATGTTTCTACTTTAAAGTTACAGAAAAGATTTACAGTGGCTTGTAAGAACTGAGGCACTCAGAAAAGGGCTGAAATTTAAAAAGCCTTTATTTCAGCATTGCCAAACAAGTGAAAAACAATAGCCGACGCGTTGCGGCCTGTGGGCCTTCATTAGGGCTGATATAAGATGGCCGCCCATGTGTATCCTCCTATATATAGGGAGAGGTCACATGTCTGGGCGGACCTTAGAGACAAGAATTGCAGAATTTTAACAGACAAGGAAAACAGAGCAATACATAATATACAAGCAAACAACAATATGGGACATTTCAAGCACCATAAACCCCCACACTAAACAAAAATCATCAGAAATAAACAGATAAACAATAAGGGTTTCTATAGTCAAGAATCCTAGGGAGGGCACAAATAAGCACAGAAGGCTAGATCCCACCTAAGTCAGAGAAAAAGGGAGAAGTCGAGTTCACCATTCAGGCCTGGGTATTGTGTAGCTTTCAGAGTATATATCCAAAAAAATTCTCTCTGTAGGAGCCTTTTTAAACTGTCTCCTCCCCTTACTGAACTGGCTATACATTCTATGCCTGAGATCTTCAAGGTATTACAACGGCTCAGAAACATTGTTTTGCCAGATTTGTCTGTGTAGTTTGATGTAGTTCACTGTAATAACCGACCAATATAATATAATTCTGACTTAAACCAACTCAAAGTTTTATAATCCTTTGATAATACAGTCCTCTGAACTTGAGCACACACTCTGTCCATGAAATGACATAAATAGGAAGTTGATAGAAATGAATTTGGACCCAACGGACACAAGATTAAACACACTCCATATTGATCTTTGTAATTAAATCTGTCACTTGTTTATTTGTTCAGATCCAATATTTGTCACCGTGACCAAGACGCATGTAATCGCTGCATCCAAAGAAGCTTTCTACTTGTGGCAATACAGAGTGGCAAAGAAACTGACTGCCTTGGAGATCAACCAAGTGACCAGGACAAAGAAGGAGGGAAGGGAAAGGTGAGTTTCTCAGAAATATGTATTACATTTACAGTAGAGTGAAACTTCATCTAAACTGGATATCATGAGGACTGTTCAGTTATTTAACAAAGGCGTGTGTTAGAAAGGGAGAGGGTGAGTAGGGAGATAGATTACCAATGTCGGGAGCATATCAAGCAGACCATGGAAAGTTACAGGAAGGCAAGATCACCACAGTGCTAGATTCTGTGAGTCAGTGGATGAAGCCTCAGGTTTGTTGACTCACTGTTACAGTGACTCACTGTTACACTGACAGCACAATGAAAGGGATTCGTTCATCTAAATCAGCCACTGAGGTTCCAGACCGGCTGGGAATGACCCAATGTTCTGCCAGGACTATCCTAGCACCTGGACAACAGGTCAACTTGGGGCAACAAGCAACTATTTGTCTGTCTGCCTGTCCCTTTGGTTCTTTCTCACATGCTCTCACTTCCTGCCCGTCTAGAGTCTATCACATTGACAGCAATCCATCTGGAACTGGGGACAGTGGTCCAGACTTTGCTAAAGCCTTCACAGTAAGGAACTTTTTAATCTCTTGTCTTGCACAGGTTACGCACAGAATCAAAAAGACTACACAGACACTTCTGTGGCATTTGTAATAAAGGAAAGCATGTGATTAAAAAAAAAACATACTGTTATTTTGTTTAATTTGAACTCTTTTTCATGTAATTGCATTTCAAATAAAATGCCCTTTTCACAGGATATTGCTCACTCAACCAGTGTCAGTCATTTCTTTAAAAATCTAAGTCTCAATATAAGTTTCACAAATTCCAAATATATTGCTAACATTTTTGCAAAACGACAGTATGTACATTATGTGTGTTTCTGTTCAATTTCAGGCCACTCGAGATCCAATCTGTTGCATTACAGCAACAGATAAGACTCTGATTGTGGTATGTACACCCCTGTTTTTATTGGAGAATCTGAAATCATACAATGAAGACAAGAGTAAAGTAAAAGTGTCTGTCCTTACAGGGTCGTGAGTCTGGCACCATCCACAGATACAGCCTTCCAAATGTTGTTCTCACCCAGAAATACACTTTGAACAACAGAGCCTATTATCTCTCCTTGAACTGCAATTCCAGGTAAGTCATTAGTCACTGTTTTTGGTGTAACAGAATGTGGTAATGTAGAGGTATCCTTTGTTTTTCAGCTCAAATACAGTTTGTTAAATTAAATATGTTGTCATTTGGATTTTATCACTGGAACTGCCGTCACATGGAATCGTTATTTTCTTTAGTCGTCTGGCCATAATCGACATCGCAGGCGTGCTCACTTTGTTGGACCTGGAGGTTCGGGCCTCCACAGACGACAGCACAGGAAACCAGGCATCTGCAGGAGATCCATCCAAGTTTGAGCGCAAAGATGTTTGGGACATGAAGTGGGCGAATGACAACCCTGATCTGTTTGCCATGATGGAGAAGACCAGGATGTACGTCTTTAGGAACCTAGACCCAGAGGTGAGTGATCTATACATATGTCTTATTTACAGCTGAAATTTCAACTGCATTGCCATATTGTTAGAAAGTAATCCGTCCCTCATTCTAAGTTGGATTGTGGCAGTTATTTATCGTATTTTACAAAACAGGAACCCATCCAAACATCTGGATACATCTGCAACTTTGAGGACCTGGAAATCAAATCTGTCTTGCTTGATGAAATCATGAAGGTAAACCTTTGAATAAAGTTGTTCTGTAGCTGCATGAAGCCCAGACATAATTGCACAGATATTTAAAACTGACTAATTATTTCAGTGTCAGTATAATTGTTTTGTTAACTTTTATGTTCCATTTTCCATTTTAAATATCTTAAAGTAGACAGATTTACAGTAGTTCAGAATTATGTTGACATATCTGTTTAGGGCTGCACCGATTATAATTTTTAATCGATTAATCTAACGATTATTTTTTAATTACTCGATTAATGACAATGAATTTACCCAAAATAAAAAGCAAAAGCATGTCTTCTTAATATTTCAAGAATTTATTCAAACACATCTCTTGAAAAACAAAACCTTTGTAACAAAAGTAACCAGATTAAATGTCTGCACCAAAAATATGCAACAAGAAATAGCCCAGTCTTCACTGGTAATCTGGTTTAGCAACATAAATCTCTCCAAAATAAAGTTACAGCAAGAGCTTGCTCAATTCAAGTAAACAGTACGGTGGCCCTGAAGTGCAAAACACAACAACAAATTGAAAAACACACTATATTAACTACTGGCCCTGAAGTGGAAAACACATTAACCTAACGGAAGAGGGAGGTACCAGTGGGCAACATGAGACATGCTGATTGGACGACGGCGCCGTTCGTCTTTTGAACCGGAAGTTACTCTGCCTGTAGCGCGTTTTTTCAAACATAAACGTTACCGGTGACCCAAACGTAGCTGCCGTTATCGGGGCATACATATGTATATTTTCGTATATTCTTGGATAGCGCCAGCTCCGTTTGGTTCACCACCAGTAATGTTCATGTTTGAAAAAACGTGCTACAGGCAGAATATACTCCCGAATATACTCCCGCTTCCATGAGACCGCGACGAATTGCCCCACCCCTACTTGTTGTATTGGGTAATTAAAGCAATCCCTAGCTAAATATTAACAAACAGCTTTATTATTATTGTGTATAAAGGCCTCCTCTGGTTTCTCACATTGGTAACATGTCCATGTGGTGTTTTTATATGCTAGAAGCCACATCATGGGGTGTAGCTAGAGACGAGGACTTCTTATCTCTGCAGTGGTGTAGAGTTACATCTAACATCCATTTCAAGGCTAAAAAGGATTATTTCATGGACCAAACTTCTAAATCTGTAACTTTGATACACTGAGATGAGTTTTTAGGGGTTTAATCAATGAGCGGAGATGGGACTTAATCTTAATCTTACATTTCTCCATGAGATAGAGAACAGGCGACCTTTTCTGACTTACAGGGTT